>DWCF01002270.1:0-24883 GCA_018230265.1 Delias oraia | reverse complement strand
CGTATTAGTAAGTTGAAGTGGCAGTGGGCTGGCCACATCGCTCGACGAACCGACAACCGATGGCGAAGAAAGGTTCTAGAGTGGTACCGGAAAACGCAGAGTGGGACGTCCCGCCACACGATGGAAAGACGATCTCACGAAGGTCGCGGGCAACCGCTGGGCCCAGATCGCTCAAGATTGTAACAGGTGGGCGTCTTTAAGGGAGTTCTATGTCCAGCAGTAGACTTGAATAGGCTAATGACAATGAAGTCTTTGACATTAACATTTGTACATCACCGAAATATGTATTTTTTCTAAAATATTCATTGAAAAACTTGCGTCGTAGATATAAAATTTTTTTGTGTCATCAAAAGATGGAGAGATCCCCGGGGAGGTTTTGTTTGTATAATTTGTTAAGGTTATTTTGATAATTAGTTTGAACATCGTGATAACCATTGAAGATGAACTAAACAAAAATAATTTTATTATTTTATTAGTAGATTATTATATTAGTATTAGCTGTGAAAAAATAGCTTTAAGGAAAAGTTCTTTTCATCAGCTATCTATCAGTCTTTCAAGGTTTAATATAGAAAATAATCCCTGGCTCGAGTTTAAGAAAAGCATCGGGAAATATAAATTGCCAACATTCACCTTCCATATTCCCATACCCTTACTTACACTCCATGCATTTCAAACATGACTCGACAGCGAATTGCCTAGTGTATTGAAACAAATATTTTTTTGCCAATATATCAGAACCGATAAAATTGAAAAGGGAATACAACTTTTGTTTAGAAAAAAGGATTGTATGTAAAATATTCTTAGGAAAAATTGAAAGATTTCCAGTTTTGAATTTCAAATCTGTGCATATTTAGGTCAAGTTGTACGAGGGTTTGGCAGATGAGTGCTGATTGAGACTTGTATGTCCGATACTTCAGCCAATTAATATTCGATTTAAATATTTTTTTTGTACCGTAATGGTACTTAAACTTATGAAATAAAGTATTTAAGATAATACCGATGTTGGTGTAATAATATTATTATGTGAAACGAAATGTTGTACATCGTTAAAAATAATATACGCAATACAAAAAATGCAAAATATAATGAAGGATCATTAGGGAAAAAAAAAATATAATTGCTAAAGTTAACCTTACGTCGTCATGGTGTCGTTGGGAAACGAAGACAGGGAATCGTTTTACATTGGAAATAGTGATAAAGTATCCAATATACTCCTAATATTAAAGTATTTCACAAAGCAGCTTATCTATACGATATTCAACTTGAGAAAAAGAGAGGTATCAAAGTGTCTGGACTTTTTAGCGTTGAAAGTAATACTCCCAGAAATGTTGAGATTAAAACTATTAAAGTTGAGTAGCGTCAAGCTAAAGTTGTTCATTAGAAGTCAAGTGAGCTTTCATCTCGTGGATGGTTGATTTCATTGTCGCTTTGCGGTATAACTTATTAAGTTTTAGTGGAGACATATAACTTATCATTTACCTACTATGAACAGTGTGTTAAATGGAACTTAGATCAAAAATGAAAATAAGATATAGATATATCTCAATTTAAAATAGGTTATTTTTTTATTTCGCCGGTATATTTATAAATAAAACTCAATTTCAAAAATTTATATATTGTATTTAAATGTATCTCTAATATGTATTTAAAATATTATATATTTTTGTTTTTCATAAAGGTAATTATTAAAATAGAGTGGCAAACAGTGAGAAGTATTTTTTATATAAATTATTATTTCATAAATTAAAATACTATGCCTATCAGTTTATTGTATTGACAGTGTGCAGAAATAAAACGACAAAAAAAATATTAATTGTTTCAGTATTAATAACTTTCTAAGATATTTCATGATCGGATATGAAAATACAATTTGATCGTTTCACGAAGCAACGATAATAATCTACGATATTAAATATTGCTACGAGGCTACGTCGTAGACCCGAATAGCTCAAATCGGCTTATGCAGATAGTGTGGCTACATGTCATATCGTCACTGATTGAATTTTCCGCAAATAAAATTAATTGCCATTGAGATTTGAATATGTAAATTATTTTACCCTAGTTTTACTATATCTATATATTTAAGATTATATCTCTAACACAGAGTAAATACTGAGGTTTTCGTCATTCACTAACAGTTTAAAGACAAACGTTAGACTATCTTTGTTATAAATATTTCACTTCAAATTGTATTTATCGCTAAACAACGCCCGAGACAAAAGCCCAAATGTAATGTCTTATATCGCAAGCAAATTCTGCGGTTACTTTATCTAAATTTATTACCTTAATAATATGTCGTAATTGAGTAATTTATAGCAAGTTTGTAAGCAATGCATATTGAATTCTCATTTTTATTTAAATTTGATATATTAAAGTTATATTTTCTCATGAAGAATTTTGTGAATCTTAAAAAAAATTCTAAAATAGCTATTTATTATATTTCTTTAATTTTTACAGTTAACTTTAACACAAGATAGTTTATGCTACCAAGTCAATATTTTTTCCGGTATTCTATAATCGTATCCCGCTGTATTATGTATTTTCCTAAATTTTATATCATCATCATCAGCCCATTTAAGTCCACTGCTGGACATAGGCCTACCCCAAAGACGCCCACCCGCTGCGATCTTGAGCGAACTGGATCCAGCGGTTGCCCGCGACCTTCGTTAGATCGTCTTTCCATCGCGTGGCGGGACGTCCCACTCTGCAATTATCTGGCATTAATCTGGGACGTCCCAATTTTATATACATTCGTTTAATAGAATAATAAATACTATGTGCTTACTTATAATATAAGTTAAAAAATCAATATATATAGTTTACAATACTTTAACAAGTAAACACTTAGTGAAGATGTAAATAAATTTAAACAGTTTTTAGTTAGTTAAATACTTTTAATAGTTTAATGCACTGTAGTAAATATAGAAGTTTTTGTCTTTTGTCTCCTTAGAAGGTCTTGTAAATGACAACCATAAACTTGTGCGCTTAAATTTGTATCCATATTTATGCCATTGGACAAAGAGATTCTACACATTGTTTGTGCTATTTTAAAAATACTAAAGGTATTTTTACCTTCAGTATTTTCACTGTTTTACATTTACACAAAAATAAAGGTAAAAATACTTTCAGTATTTTGGTCCATTTTAATTTTACTATTCATTTATTCAAATTATCCACTTTGAATTACTGGCCGTTGCCAAAAGTATACTTTTTGAAACTAATAATTTTTTTTAATATGAATAGCTAAGAGTGATTATTAAGTAATTATAACAACAGAAATACGATATAATTTTTCTATATAAAAATGTTAAGATTAAAATTTAAATGTCACCTTTCATACATTTGATATTAATGACATCTATTTTATATGTAACTACATAAGTTAGATTCATATGTGAAGTAGGAACTCATCAATCAACGTGGAAAGAAAAGCACTTAAATGTACGTTTTTCACCTTACAGCCAACACGGTCCTGGATAATGATTCCCTCGCCACTACTTTTCAGAATAATAAATTAAATTTGAAATATAATTAAAGTATTTAAGATGATTTTTTTTATTTCACAGTATAGCAGACTAGATGAGTGAGGATATCGGAGGCCCTTAAATCAATGCGTGCACTGTGGCGCGGTTGTTAATGGGCAGCGGTGTTCTTACCATATAAGAGACCCACCTGCTCCGTTGTCCGATCTACTATAAAAAAAACATCTAATAGTTTAATAGTTTCCCTTCTTCAGTAGATGAAAAATCGTCTTTTATGTCACTTTCCATCTCACTCGTCACCGAATGTCCGGCAAAAATACGATATGCATGAGAAAAAATCTTTGCTATATTTTTTTCTTGCGCGGATAATCTCACAACGTCGCAAATAAATGGAAGGTATACGTTTTAGGCCCAGTAATTTGTAAGGCAGATAAACTGGAAATGTTTTGTTGTTCACTGGCTTTTGTAATCTCTTGTTTTTGTAAACGGAAATTGTTAATTTAACTGTCGGCCTTGTTGTTTTCTTTAATCGCACTTAGCTGAATCACTGGCGTTTTATAATAAAACCTCCCAAGATGAGATAAAATATTTAACTCAATTTAATAATGAATTAAAAGCTTTAGAATGTTTTTTCTCTACGCACTGCTTTTTCTTGTCGCTATTGCTTGAAATGAAACTTATTGCTTTCATATTTACTAAATAAAATCTGAATTACATATAATTTTTATTATTATAAATTAATTTTATTATTATTTTTATCACGTAGTTTAACGTTAATCAACATTTGAGCCGGTTGCCTCCGCAGCCATCGATACTGCACAAATATGGTTATCCCCTAAGCAGTATTCAATGATAGACAATTTTATATGTAAAGAATATTTTGTTGAAAATAAGAAAGTAATTTAAGAATTTAGAAATAAATTATATATTATTTAATATATGGAAAAAGTTGCAAATACTTGAAATACCTGAATAATTTTCTTAGTTTTGCAGACTTGATAAAACTGAGCCTAATGAAAACAATTTAAAGTAACTAAGCTATTTACATAATGGATAACTAAGTAATATTACTTTATATTAAGCACAATTCCATTAGTGAAGTTTAGAAGATATAAAGTTTTAACTTATCTCAAGATGCAAATTGTTTATTGAGGCTGTCTGTCTAAAATCAAAGTTAAACGTCGTTAATTTATGACAAAATCAGTCATTGTGTCGTTCATGACGGCTCAAGGATAGGCATTATATTAAAATCAAGTACTCTCCCGAAATTGAAAAGTAGCCCGTAGCAGAATCTCTTAAATTGTGTTTTTAATCCGCACTCTGTTAATTTTTATGTTAAGAGATCTTTCTTAGGAGGACTTAATTATAATCCAACGCACAGAGTATGTACCACAAAAAAGTTATAGTGCTTTTGAAATAACAAATAGTTTTAATATTTAACAGCAATATCACTGCTAGGACAATTCATTTTTTAATTAATTAATTAAATAAATCTTAAATAATCATACGGTCATTTATATAAATAAAATCATAAACAGCTCAAACATCTTCTATAAAGACTTGTTTTATTTTACTTTCAGCAACAAAAACATAATAAAAAACAAAATAATCAAAGGAAAAAAGTTTAATTTTGCAATATTTGTTAACATCTTTTAAAAATCATTGATTTTATCATCAATTTAAATAAGAAAATATTTACATTTCTCCATTTATAAAGTTTAAAATTAATTAATTAAAGCAGGCTCGAAATTTGCGTAAAAACAAAATATCATTCAAAACATTGAATCACAGTGGTTTGAGGTGGAAATCGTGAGATATCCTTCTAAACAAACAGTCAAATTTGCATTTTTACTACTGAAGCAAGATAAAATTAAAAATTGTACTGTAACCCATCCTCAATTGATTTTATGCTAATGTCCGTTTTCTATTATATAGCTATCTGGTAGTGGATAAGAAATCGTCCCTTACGTAGGTCCTTTGTGTAAGAAATCGTCGCAAGAGATAATTCTCGACTATGAACAACCATGACGTCATTAGCGCTATGATTCTATTGCCGGCTATTTGTATATGTAACTTAGTAGGTAACAGCTTAATAATTAATAATTTAAGCCCGGCAACGCACCCATATCCCAGCAGGAGCTTGGAATTTTCATGGTTAGAGTGCCTTTTATCTTAATTGAACCTTTTGATCGTTTGCGTCTCGATTTTCGTTAAGTAAAAGTCTTATAACCCCACCTCACCGAAACACAGTAGAAGTACTATTTCACGCTGGTATATTATACCGGCCAAATGAGTATTTCACTATATGATACCTTTGTTATGATAAAGAATATGTCGTCATTGTAGGAAACTGCTCGAGCATGGGGCTCTTAAAGTTAAACGATACATATAAAAAAAATAAATCAAATAGAACCTACATATGACGACCTAGTGACGTCACAAAATGTTCGTAATAAAAACGCTTTTTGTTGATACAAGTCTGTATGACGAATACACTTCACAATGAGATTCATATATTTGAAGCGGTTTCAATATCACTGCAGATTTTTACGCGAAAATCGAGGTTTAAGCCACATTTCAAATTGAAAGGAAATGAAGAGTGATCGAATGTGGAATTCATTTTTAAAATTACGTATGTATTTCGTTCATACATGTTTATTTTAATAGATTTTACCGGAATGGAAGTGTGTTTTACAAAAAAATATATAATATCCTGTGTTAGGTGGTGTATCTTATTTATTACCCACTAGGCAACGGAGGGAACTGGTCTTCTAATGGTGACAATTCAGCTTCGCCTTTGGAAAATGGCGACACATTCTCGTTTTGATTTCGTTCCTGGCTTTTTACGCCGCTTGGGTGATTTAATTTCACAGGCCTCTAATTTCCACACTCGCTCGGCGAAACTCAATACAAGTACTGTTTCACGCTGGTATTCTGTGAGCTTCAACTTCGTATAAGCCGCCCCAATTATTGCGCCAGCATGTCTCTGCTGTTTATATAGAATTCCTTTTAATATTATATGTAAACCTACAGTTAGTCAGTCATTGTTATCTTACGTAATTGAATCTCTAGTAACGTACTCCATCAAGAATAATTTGATGATCAAGAAGATTTGAAATCAGGCATTAGTCATAAATGTAATTGATTACTAGTAAGATAATATAAAAAATTAATATAAAAAATTATAACTTCATGATGAAGTACTGAATTTTCGTCCTAATTATGTTTTCGAGTGAATAAACTCAAATTAATGATTCCTATGGGAGGGCAATAAATGAAAGACACAATGAAACTTAAATTAAGTTAATAAAAGACCCTTGGGATATAGTATTAGTAATTATACTCTTCAAGTAAACGTTCACTTACAAAATAATAAAGATTCTTTAATTATTTTCGAATATATTCGTATATATTTAATAATACTCTATGATAAATATAACTTATTCTTCAATACTTTATTGCCAAAATAAAGTAGCATATTACTTTTTATTTTTCATTAAAGCAACGTAGTAGTGCCCAATCTGTAACTTTCCCTGAATGAAGATATAAAAACTATTTAATAACATCAAAAAATTATATTGGTTTCTTACAATCATTGATTCACCAGCTGTGCACAGTTTGCATATTGTATGGAGTTCAGAATTGTAATATATTATAATATAATGTTCTTGTTTTTTTTAAATGTTTAGCAAATATATTTTCAAATAAGATACAATTAGTTATTATGAATAAGAGTTCTTTTTATTCACGACAAAAATGTCTTAGATATAAAGTAAAAATGAGAACTCATAAAACAGGTGAATCGTAAACCTTATAAAATACATTTTGCTTCAAAAAAAAATGTAGGAGTGAGAAAGTATAAAACCATATCTAATTCATACAACATAAGAGACATTAAGGTTTATGTATTATCATAGAAATTCTGTAGAATTACGCTTTTTTTATAAAGTATATCTTGTTTGAAGGTTTTTCGATTACAAACTTTGTAAGTAGACAACACCTTTTCGTTCTGGCTTCTCATTATCATATAATTTAAAGTTCAAACATGGCGGATAATTTCTCAAAGACACCAATTTTCTATATTCTTTTCCAAGTTTTTATATAAACAAACAACAACGAATAATTTACTTTAATTCATAAATATTCTACAAAGAAATGCATATTACAATATACAATTTAATATCTAAATTGCTAACATTTGCGTAATACATTTCATTATTTGTGTAGTTGTAATAGGAAATACATTTTTGTAATCTATTCATAAAATTTAAATAAAACATATTATGGACTATGAAATAGCGTTTTAAATTGACAGATGAATAGCGAATTCACTTTTCTATTTCTTGCCTTAAATATTTACATTAAAGTGAATTTTAAGGGAACTACACACCAATATGTTAGTTTAGTGTAACACTAATAATAATTGATGACGTTGAACATCGAAGATTGAAGTAAGGCACTACAGAAACGTGGCTTGTAATCAAAATGCAATCAAGGAAGTTAGTGATTGGAAAGCGCTGCTTCGGCTGGGACATGAAGTGTGGTACGAGTATTTATTATATATGCTTATGATATTTAATATTTATATGTTTTAGACCTTTACTGAAACGAATAATGTTTACCTTACCTGTGGGTGATGGTTCACCCATGATTTAAGGTGATGCTGAAGCATATGCTGACGCACTAATGGGGCCGGCTCGTCCGAAGTGATAGCACGCTAGCAGAATACTCAGCGTGAAGTACTTGTACTGTGTTTCGCAGAGTGAGTGAGGATATCGGAGGCCCTTAAAAGTGCCGCTTATGCGGCTTAAAAATCTGGCAACAAAACCATTACCCATAATGTGGCGTGGTTGTTTATGGACGGTGGTGTTCTTTTACCATAGGCGCACAGGCGCTGTCAAGACATATTCTATGCATGTGGTTACTTACTCAAAACTAGCTTATTTTTTTACGTATTTTATTCCTAACACATATAAATATTTCTATATAAATGGATATAGTATTTAATTTTATATAAATAGAAAAGCCGGCAAGAATGGCGAAGCAATACCCCACTGATTGTGTATTGGAAAACAGAATTTTACAATGCTTTGTTGGCCATTGAATTAAGATTTCATATCTCTAGCAGCGCTATTCTTGTGATTTTTATACCCTTAACAGTTCAGTGAGCTCGCATTTGCGACTTTTAACAGTTTCTCAGCTTCTGTTTGAAGCCTTGAGTGCGTGTTAGACAGGGATATGATTGGCTTAATATTGCCATTGTTGCTTTGTTATTTTGTTGAATGTTTGGACACAATAAATACATTTCTTTTAGGTAATTTGTTTTGGTAAAGTGTTACTAAAAGTAAATCTAATTTGGTTCGAATTTTAACACATGTTTACTTTTTCACTCGTGCTGATATTTTTTTATATTAAAAAAATACCAAAAACTTTTTTCAGATTAAATTATTATACCAAGCCACTTTGTGCTAAAATTCTAATAAAAATTCAAGCCCTGGAAAACAATGACAATGAACCAAAATATGAATCAAACATATTTACAATATCGTAAATATTTCTAGCAGAAAAAGGATTGTTTTCGCTAACACTCACTGCTTGAGTCCTTAATTATTACCCAATGAATTGTTTTTATGGAGATTGCCTCCGTCTGTGTATTAGGAGTTTGGAAGATACTAAATAAGTACACACTGTTTCCGACAAAGAAATATTGCTTTTAAGACAATTCGAAGCACGTGTTGTTTATCAAAAATGGTTGATACTTTTAGAAAATACAATCGCGCCCTTTATACAAATCTTTATACCTTTATGTCGTAAAAAGCCGGCAACACAACCAATACACGGACTATAGCGCTGTTGTCTTTGGGCGGCGGTGTTCCCTCACCATACAGGAGACCCATCTGCTTCGTTGCTCGCTATACCATAAAAAATCACTTGAAATTAGATATTAAACAATTGAGAAGAATACAATTAATAATTATTTTAACTTGTAAAGTATCTATTTGTTTTGAATCGCATTCATATATGATATATCGGGAAGGATCCGATGCGATATATCTTAATATTTCAACTAATAATAAATTGAAATTATTAAATGCAAATTACATTTAAGATCCATAATATAAAAAATACATTAAAGAATAATACAAAGAAAAAATTTAGGAAAAATCACACAACAATGTATGCTAGTCCGTATGAAGGGACTGTAAAAATAAAAGGTCTTAAGTATTTTAAAAGGTCGTGACTTTGGTTTATAGTTCTCTATTTGTTTTTTAATTCCGCATATGGAATCTGGGATGAAAAATGCTCAACTCTACTTAATACGATACCAAATCATAAAATCTATACAAAAATGTTATTTCAATATTTTTTAATATTTTATTATAAAGTGAAAAATATATTTTTCTATAGATCAATAGTTCAATAGATATAAGATATAAATTCGTAAGAGAGCTGTTTTGATATCATAATATATTATGTAACACTGTTACATAATATATTATGATATACTGTATTAACACTATTTAACACTGTATTAACATTATTTGTAACACTGTTATTATGTTTACTGTATGATTTAATTTACATATCATATATGTAACCCTTCCGGGTACAACACTCGCCTTTATAAGATTAGGTACTAGCTGCTAACTCGATAAAGGTAAACGGCTAAAGGTATCATTCAATAATATCTACATACGACTTACTAAAATTGTGATTTGTTAATATGAGCTTATAGATGACCATACTTTAGTCTACTGTATTACGATTATACACTTCACTTCTTATTCAAAATTATATTATTTTAACAATAAAATAAATATTATTTATGTACCAATAGTGATGTGGTATGAAGTATTAAACTAACTGCTAATTAATCACGTTAAAATCATGTAGAAAAAACGATTAAACGATTCACTTAGTACTTAATGTCGTGTCAAATCATAAATAAACATTAATTGCTACAGCAAACACCAATTATGTTAAGACATAAATTTTATTCATGTGAAACGATCTTATAAGATTTATATGTTATTAAAAAAAAATATTGAATAACTGCTTTTATTGAGTATTATTGGGACAGCCATGCTGAAGCATAGTGAGTCAGTCACTAAATGAGCCGGCTCGTTAGAAGTATTGTCACAGGCTCACAGAATACTCAGCGTGAAACAGTACTTGTACTGTGTTTTGCAAAGTGAGTGAGGATTTTGGGAGCCTTTAAAAGTGTCGCTTAAGCGGCCTAAAAAGCCGGCTACACAACCAATGCGCGGACGGCGGCGTTCTCTTGCCATATAGGAGACCCACCTACTCCGTTATCCGTTATAGATTAAAAAAAATTAAATTGGTAGTTTTTCAAAGCTTTTATCAGTAATAATTTATTTAGCACAATCTCATCGCTTCTATTTTGCGTTGCTATCTACAAAGCAAATATTTCTTTTACTGATTTTGGTTAAAATGAAGAAAAGTATCATCGAGACCATGAGAAGATAAATCAGTCTTATGTAAATATTAAATGGTTGTATTTACCATCTTTTTAGAATATCTTTATCTGTGAAGGTCTTTTTAAATGTTAATAATATTCATAAAATTTCTTTCATTTTTAAGTCGACTAACGTAAACGAATTAATTTAAATAAGTAAACTAATTTTGCATAAAATCCATGACAGCATGTTTCCCGAACAAAGTTCTCGTTTAAGACGATCAAAGTTTCGCATTAGTGATGCAAGATTTTATGTTTCAGTTGACTTAAACGCGATCCTTAACTTAGCGTAAAAATAATGAGTGAACAATATATTGTATTTTATGAGCTGATACTAATAAATGTATTAAAATATACTTTAAAAAAATACATTTAAAAATTATAATGAAACGTCTGTGTTATTCAATAAGACAAATGACATTAGAAATGTATGGTATTGACATTCGTTTAAGATATTTTGATTCAAGTCATTGAATTAGAAATTGGAAGTTAAACCTTGATATTCTTTAGATTGAACTCAATTTATCAAGTGTAACAGGTGTGAATAAGGATAAGGAAAATTATTTTTGCGGAAATATATAATAAATACTTTGTGAACGAAGGATGTCGAAATATTGAGGTGAGTTAGTTTAGTTAGTTGGCAGCAAGGGATTAAACAAAAAATACATTAATTATTAAAGTTAACATTAATTTGACGCAGGTTTCACAGATTCTAGGTAATCTGGCAATTTCTCAAAATCAGGCATGCCACAAACGCTCAAACCCTAACTACTAATGACCTCTAATTACGGCCACGTTCAGCGGGCGTTGACAGGTTGGTTTGCAAATTATAGATCACAAAAACTGTAGAAATTAACTGATGTAAATGAAACAGTTAATTGCTTTGTAACATTCGTATAAATTACATATAAGACGCTTACTGCTTAGCTTACGATCATTTCCGTATTATGTTCATTAAAGACTAATGGTATATGTGAATTTAATATAAACTCCATAACTTTAAAGAAAACTGAATAATACTTGCAATAGAATTGAAACGCATTCATATGTTCTAAAATGTAAAGTATCTTTATAGAAATCAATATTTTTTTATAGTATAGCGGACCATGCAGGTGGGTATCCTATATGGTAAGAGAACACCGCAGCCCATGGACATGTGCGCCACAGTCGGCGCATTGGTTGTGTTATCGGCTTTTTATGCTATTCAAGGTTTAATATGCTAGGGAAATCAATTAATTAAATGTTTATGGATTTTAAAATTGTTTTAAATTCTAAGACAGCATTCGATATGCTTTATTATCGTTAATATTTGTTTAACTATACAATAAAATTAGGTCCGTAGGCGAGGTCTATGTCCTGCAGTGGACGTCGTACGGCTGAAATGATGATTATGATAACATAATAAAATAGCGTTACAAATTCACTTGGTATATTATTATATAAATGTACAATAAATTGGAATTTAATTTTAAATATACTTATCAATAATAAATATGTCTATAGAGATATATAAAAAAAATTACTTAATAAAAAAAGCGGACGACCTTTCAGATCGATATAATGGCTTCATTTAGCAAAATTGACTTGGCTTTATAAAATATTACTTATATTATATGTCAGTTTTTAATATTATCTGTGATAGTAGTTTACTGTAAATATGTTTACAAATACTTTGCTTATAGTAATTATAAATTGTCTACAAATATTTATTTCCATACATAAACTTTAATAACATATGAAAGCGGGCGAGTCAATTGATAGGAAGCTTTTCATGAAGCCACTGTCGCTTTCCTTCGTTAAATTCAGCTGCTGTGTGATCGGACCCTTCCAGGATCCATTTTGTGGTAAGAAGACCTTCGACACCCACAGGACCTGGTAATAAATATATTTAACATTAAAAGCAACAGATTGTAATAGTTTACTATAGAGCTTTGCAGGTAAAGATTCAAAATTTTATAATAAATGTTATACAAAAATAAATCTATTATATATTTAGAAATTTTACATATTATTATTATACAATAACGATCTAAAATGATACTTTGGAGACAACTAAAGCGGTGACCTATACAATCCTTATTACGAAATATGCCTAAATTATATGTGAACAATTTAGCCATACAAACCACTACACATATTATTTCTGATCCTGTGTTTAGCATTTTAAAAATAAAGCCAACGCCCTTTTTAACTTTCGTTATTTACTAAGGTCAAATATTAAAATATATACACAAAATTAAGAAAAATTTCAAGTAATAAAAATAACACGAATTCAATCAAGTTGTTTTTCTGATTCACTTTTCCCAGCGGAGATACTGCGAGTGTATCTAAAAGTCCATTGAAAATCACCTTCATTTAGAACTTCGGTTATATTTTTAGAAACTACATATATATTATCTTTCATTTATCAGATAGAAAACATAGCCACTTTTCCGGCAACACACCCGCGCTTCTGCAAAGCTAGGTGAGTCTCCTGGTCGTTTGCCACCGTTATTATAAAAAAAAACAATTTCATATTTTAATATTTTTTCAAAAATTAACAATTAATTTCTTAAGTGGAATTTTTACTAATTCATAAATAAAAAATAAGATGCAATTATCATCTATAAACGTCAAATCATTTATAATTTATCTAATATAATGAGTCAGAAAACTTAGTCGGATTCTCATTTAGTTAATCTATTGTCAGAAAAATAAGTTTTAAACTAAACTTTTTTATATATATATAAGTATTCTTAAGTAATTAACATTTATTAATTCGACTACTGAACTTAGCTTGGGATTTGAAAGGAATTAATTTTATGAAGCCCTGAGTCTTATGTTATTTTTCTAGTACGTATTAGGTATATAAAATAAATTCATAAATTTAATCTATAAAATATCGAGTCATTAAATCAACCATTACAAGTTATCTATGCTTCGGATATCGGAAGATTGAAGTATATTATATTTGTTATTTGAAAAGTTTCTTATTTATATTGTAAGTGAAGCCAAAAGTCAAACAGGTGTTAAAGTTTGCTAGCCACGGACGCCGCAAGTTGGCACATAAATCAAGCTGACAATTGAAAGCGCCTTCTGTTCGAATCCTATTTATTACGTATGAAAATAATCTGATTTTAAGCCGTTATTGGAATTGGTAATATGTTCATAATATAAAAGGATTCATAATAGTTAAGCTCGATTAACCTAAACCGGATACTTTTAAGAGAGAAACAATATTTTATTTCTCGATTAATAGTGTTTTATTATATATTTATTATTATTTACATAGTATTTTATTTTAGATATAAAAATCTAATAAAAAAATTAAATACAAAGATTACTTCTTTATCAGATACCTAAAAGAATATTTATAACTTTTATGGCTAATAGAAAAAAACATTCTGTTGGAATGTGTTTACAGACTAATTACATAAATTAATTTTGCTTTGAGATAGTTTTAAATGTGTTATCTTAAACTAGAAAACCGCCAGCTTCCATTTAAATTCAGATTCATAAAATAAATTTGAAAAGTAGATGCTTTGAAATAAACATGAACTTACCTCGAGCGTGAATTCTAGCTGTTGAAATACCGACTTCAGCGCCAAGACCAAATCTGAAGCCATCTGCGAAACGTGATGACACGTTGTGGAAAACGCAGGCACTGTCCACTGAATCGAGGAATCTTTTAGCTGTGTTTTCTGTAATAAAATATTGAAACTTTTTATTTTTGATAATTTTAGATGCTGTCTGCGATAAATCAAGATAGGTGTTATTATAAACTTTTTATTTGATTGAATAAAGAAAATACGAGTGTGTTTATATATTTATAGAGTTATAAATACGTTTAGCAGTCAGGACCGTATGGTCACAGAGCGAGTAGTCATTCCAAAAAAAAAAGTTATAAACAGGTGTTTGAGCATAGTTTAAGTAAAGTCTGTGATACAAAACGCATATTTATATTAAGGATTAAACACTGAAATTTAACAAATATCTAGTTTAGTATTTATCTTACCATTCTCTGTTACAATCACATCAGTGTGTGAGCTGCCAAATTTAAAAATGTGATCAATTGCCTCATCTGTGTCTCTCACAATTTCAATACAACATTCCAAAGCACTGTATTCATGCTTCATAGTTCTAGCAGCAGGTGGTCCGAAAGTCAAATGTCCCGATAACTTTGGTCCAGCATTAATTTTTACTCCTTCATTCTTTAACATACTGCAAATA
This sequence comes from Delias oraia, assembly GCA_018230265.1. NCBI lineage: Eukaryota > Metazoa > Arthropoda > Insecta > Lepidoptera > Pieridae > Delias > Delias oraia. Next base: position 9,715 of record DWCF01002270.1, on the reverse strand, counting down.
TCCGTGAACAAAGTTCCTGCTAAGTGATCTTCATGGATTAATAAAGTCTCCATGGCATTGCAAGCCGCCGGGTAGTCGCATTTGGAATCTTGAATTATTTTCACAGCCTTAGATGGGTCCGCATCTTTATCTAAGTAGACGTGACATATTCCTTCAGCGTGGCCAAGAACTGGTATATGCTGAGATTGCTTTTGAATATTGCGAACTAAATCTGATGAGCCACGAGGAATGATCAGGTCGATATGTTTCTCCATAGCTAATAAATCACTTATTTCTTCACGCGTAGATACCAAGGATATCGCATTTTCAGCTCCAACACTTTGTAAAGCTTCTTTCACTAAATCCATCAGAGTTCTATTTGAGTATGCTGCCTCTTTTCCACCTTTTAGTAAAAGTCCGTTCGCTGAAGCCATCGCTAAGGCTGCAACCTGTGGTAATGAATCGGGCCGAGATTCGAAAATAACAAGCAAAACTCCAATGGGAACTGTGACTTGTCGTAAAATCAAGTTGTCAGCTAATTTCGTTTTTCGTAACAATCTTCCAACATTTTCGTAACTGGAATCAGCTATTTGTTTTAAACCTATTGATAAGGTTTTCAATTTCCCTGGGCTCAACGCCAGCCTATCCAAAAGAGGTTTTGCTAGCCCACCTTTCGTTGCTTCTTCTAAATCCTTCGAATTGGCTTCTATGATAAGATCTTTCTTTTCAACAAGAAGATCGGCCAAAGAATGAATAGCCGAGGCTCTTTCAGCTGGAGTTAATTGTTGCAATGCTCGACTACCCAATCGCGCTGAAATATTTTTCAAGTATTATCATACAACAGCAGAGAGAACATTGATAAAATTGCTACTATTAATAAATTAATTATGTATATTGTACATAATATACATTGTCGACATAATTATAATATTGTTAAGTTCTGTATATTCATACCATTTTCAGCCATTACATCCACAGAAATAGTTGAAGTAGACGAATTAGGGTTGTCTGTAAAGAATGTGCCGACTTTACGACCACTTATGATAGTTTTGATTGCCTTCTCTTGCATTCCGTTGCAAATTACTACGCTGACACCTCTCGCCATTGCCCAAGTTGCAGCGTTGACTTTAGAGTCCATTCCTCCGGTTCCGACCTAACAACATGAGATATATCAATTTTTTAATTCATTTTAATGGTTATTAATAAGACGCACTAACATTAGTAGTGTAACTCAACGAAAAATATTTCTTTAAAATTCAAAACTGTCGTCCATCTCATAAATTATATTTTTTTATATTATATTAAATAAATGATTTCAACAAATTTAATATATTGTGTTTGTATTTCATGTTCTTATTAATGCAAAATAAAGGATAAAATGCACCAAATTTCAGTATTTTAAGGAATCTTATACTTCACAATGAGAGTTACGGTTTTGGCCAGAAAGCCAGTTTCAGTTGGACTCTACTTTATAATACTAATACTATATATTTTAAATGTCATGATAACAAATCCATTATATCAATTAATGTATGTAACAGTATGTAATGTAACAGCAAAAAACAGTAGGTATTTATTATAGTTACTATATTTGGGGGAGGCCTATGTCCAGCAGTGGAAATGAATGGGCTGATGATGATGATGACAATTAGCATATATGTATGGTCCAAAGACACCGCGGTCCCCCATATATGAAAGCCGACTTGGTAATTTTAATTAATTGATTTATGAAACAGTAAATTTACCTTTGACTTCTGACCAAATTGTACTTGATCTCTATCCTTAGAGGTGTATGTATGCATCATCCTAGCTCCATCTTCCCATGGCGGTTTGTTGTAAATACCATCTACATCTGACATCATAATTAGAAGATCTGATTGAATTTCTGCTGCAAGAAGGGCCGATAAGCTATCATTGTCCTTTATACCTATCCCCTAGAATTAATAGTTAACTTATTAGAAAATAAATTATAAATAAAGATTATATCTAAAAAATATCGAATTGTATCTATATATAAAAATATACATATCTATACTGTTAACACTCTCAAACTGTTCAAAATGTTAAAACAATTCAAACAAATGTTAGAAAAAAAAATAAACTTGATACAGGAAGAAAATGTGATCTTATTATCATAGGAAGCGTTAAAGAAAGAATAACTGTCTGTTTTAAAACATGTACGTCATTCGACGGTGTTTAATGGACGGTAATATTCGACAATAAGCAGGCTTGGCTGCGCTTCTCGAAGCTAAGTATCCATTAGGGTTTAGCGTGACGTTTGAATAGTATCATAACTGGCGAAAGCATCTTGTCGTAAAACTAAAGCTTCACCCCACAGTCAGCGTTAAACATTGCATTACATCCAAATTTACTGGATGCAGATTAGCACAGTATTGCTTTTATCATGTCAACGAACCTTGGCAAATTTATATATTTAAAGTAACTAAGAAACAGTTATTATTTATCATGATTTATATTCAGTAATACAAAAATTACTGTAATAGGTACCATATTAAAACCTACAAAAGATTAACTGCCACATGTACAGTTTGAGCCCTTCCTGGCATAAACTCCAACAGGTAGTTTTTCTAACACTTTACATTAATAAGGCAATTAATATACAATACATGCAATTTAAGGAACATTACACAAACGAGAACTACTTTAATCACTAAAATATATACTATAAAAATTTTTAGTATATATCTTTAATGTATATCTATTTATTACTTATTACGTATTAAATATGAATATCAAAAAATAGACAAGAGCAGTACACAATCTTTAAATTTTGCAAAGATAACTAACAATTATAAAAGACATCGAAATGTGATGATAATTTTAATAATAAAATATAATAGTTGCTTTTGAAAATGGACGCACTAATTGGGCCGGCTCGTCCGAAGTGATACCATGTGTTCACGGAATACTCAGCGTGAAAAGACAACCAATGCGTAGATTATGGCGCGGTTATCCATTGGAGGCGGTTTAGTATTAACATATGAGAGATCCTTCTGCTCCGTTGTCCGCTATATCATAAAGAATAATAAATATTTAGGTAACAAATTGATGGATTGAACCATTTTCCTTACCTTCTTGCCTGTTCCAGGTACCACAGTATCATCATGTATGTACATGGGGGGACTGACAGCATCATTCGTATTGACAATTGGCACAATATTTAATGATATTAACTCTGACAAGGTACAAAATAAATTCTTTCGTGTCTCTTCGTTGTAGAAGTCTGGTTTTGTTACCAATACCTGGAAATTAAAATTATTCTTAAACATTATTTATCTTCAGAAGTACGTAATTACAACAAACTCATTATATAACTTAAAAAATAGAATTCAAAGGATCAAGTAATAGTATTATATGAGTAATAATGAAAATGCCCTTCGGATAAAAAATCGTACTAAGTCTAAAGAGACTATATGTATGAAGAATTTAAATTGAAATTTTAATTTTATATCTTTCGCAATGTAATTAAACATAATATTTTTAATTGTGAAGAACAAAGCTTTGTATTCTTAATGAAATGCAAATCTATTTCTTAAGACGCCAAGTGAGATGTTATAAATTAAGTTTAAAACTAATTTCGTAACAAAATATTTCCTCACTGAAGCGAATTTTATTTCTCTACTAATTCCCAGTAGCGGAAATTGCTTCGCATTAAAGTCGAAGTTTCTACTGAGTAATGTATAGTGGAAGAAGGAAAGGCAGTGTTTCTTCACAGCGACCGATATTAAAATAGTTTCCTTCTAAAACCATATAATTTATCACGTCCAAGCCTTCCTACAAGACAATAGTAATTTATTCTGAAACATTATTTAACTTTGTTGGAATTGCAAGCAAAGTAGAATTTATAAAAAATAATAGACTATATAGACGTAATAAAAAAATCGCCATGTCATTATTTACTCGTAGCATCAAAAAACGTATAAAATTGAACTGTCATTCTTAATTAACTAAAAGGATATATAGATAAAAAATATTTCATGCTTATTTTAGTAACACGCGATATATAACAACATATTATATATTAGTGAGTTCTATATATTTAACATCTAATCGAAGTTTTCCTAAACTATGCGTTCCAAGGCGTCGCAAGGCCATTTGAGCCTCGATTTCAGAAACTATACTCAGAAAAGCTTCATATCCTTCATTACCAATCTTCCTATTTCTAACCATAAACAAGGGTAATAATGTGATAACCTCAAATTAGGCCAAATATTATTGTTTTTAATTCCAGTACAGTAAGTAGTTATTAAAAAGAAGAGGCTTCGCAAGTAAAACATCAATTCTATAGAGCGTCGTAGTCTTAATAAGTTTGGGTAGCCCTGATCTAATCTTTAACTAATTCAAACTATAACAGTCATGCTAGCTTTGCTAGGCCCGAATGGCTTATGAAAAGAAGACTATGTAAACACTGCAGCGCTAATACCTGGGCAATTTTTACGTTATATTGCGAGAACATAGCGTCATACATCGCCATAAGCTCCGACTGTCCGACGGCAGCCGCTGCTCGAGGGTCCAATATACTTCCAGCATCCTGCAATAAATAACTTCTGTCCACATCACGATATAAAATTAACTGCTTTATATGCAGTCTTTGTTCACAGGAAAGAAAGCCAAGCAAATTCAATGCACTCATACAAAAACTACAGCAAAGTATACATCTCAGCACGCGTTATAATAAATTTTATTAGAGAGAATACCTTTAAATAAAACTTGGTTTTTGTTAACAATTTAAAAAAAATATGTTTACATTTTTAGAATGTTCTTTCTCTATTGCAAAATCATTATATTACATAAATTATGTTTATTAATGAACTTCAAATCTGTGTAACTAAAGAGGATTTAATTAATGAGCATCGGTTGAGTAACCTCAAATATAAGTAACAACTGTAGTAAGTTTATCATTCAAAGGCCAATGCCACTATTATACCAACATGAGTAGTTTAATCGTTTTAATAAACTAAGGAAAATACATTTCAGATTGCTTTACAAATTAAGGGGTTTTATAACCATTTTTGCAAACAATCGCAGTTATTTTTTTGTCTCTAAAGTATGTATTAGTTATTATTTAATAACATTGTTTAAATAAAATAATAAATTAAAGTTTTTAATTCGACGAGAGAGCCATGCTGAAGCATATGATTCCGCACTAATTGGGTTGGCTCTCCCGAAGTGATACCATGAGCTCACAGAATACTCAGCATAAAACGGTACTTGTTCTGTTTTGTAGAGTGAGTGAGGATATCGGAGGCCCTTAAAAATTCCGCTTAAGTGGCATAAAAAGTCGCCAACACAACCAATGCGTGGACTGTGGTGCAGTTGTTCATGGGCGGTGGTGTTCTCTTATCATATAGGAGACCCACCTGCTCCATTGTCCGCTATACTATAAAAAAATGCAGAAAATGTGGTACTAAAATATATTTTAGTAATGTTTTCGATATATTTAGAAATCTGGCGTCATGTTTATATAGAGCCGACTATCCTAAGTCAATATTGTGTTGCCTCTTAATAAATGATGACCACCGAAACAGCATACAAATAGAAACAATTAATCATTGAATATAATCCAATCAATGTTGCTCCATTGAATTTGATTGATCTATCGTGATTATCGTCGTTATTCAGTACCCTAAAGTGTTAACTAATCATATTAAATCAATTAGTTTATATGTTGGCTTTAGTACGACTTTAACATATTACATGCCATTTACAATCTGTATAAACACAGTTTAGAATTACTAATTACTATATTTTTTTGTAGCATCAAGATCATCATCATCATCATTTCAGCCGTAGGACGTCCACTGCTGAACATAGGCTCCCCTTCGGGCTCTCATGCATACCTGTCGGAGGCGAACTGCAGCCTTTTCCGGCGATCTGTATAAAGTTTTCTGCCCACCTTGTGGGTAGACGTCCTACGCTGCGCTTTCTAGTTCGTGGTCTCCACTCTAACACTGTTTGGCCCCATCGGCCATCTGCTATATGTGTAATGTGTGCCCGTGGCCACTTTAGCTTGCTAATTCCACGGGCTAGGCCGGTGACTTTAGTTCGTCTACAGATCTCCTCATTTCAGATTCGCATCAATATGACTGTATTTATATAGTTATAATAAATAAACAAATTTCTTTCGTTTTCGAATACCAATTAAAGCTGCACTAATACGTACTTTTCAGAAGTATGGATAAAAGGCTAATAGCTTTCAGATAAACATATAGGCGTCTCTAGCGAGGCTTATTTTGTGAAATGGTTTTCCTTATGGACAAAGTTTGTTATTTGTACAAGAGCTTTTCATAAAGCTACGGATTAGACATTTATAGAAATTAATTAAAAAAGGAATAACAACATTGATTGCGGATGAAGCGATGGGTGGCAGTCATGTAGTAAGACATCACTGTTGATAGTAATTTGCCGTCAATCAACCCATCTGTCCCGTTTTTTGCTATTTATTATTTAACAAATTAAAAAAAGCTATAGTAAAAAAGAGCTAAAGCTTTTAAAAAAATATGATACCTCTCTAGTATGATCACTTGGTGATAGGGTCTCCCTCATAGATAAGGACATTAGTAATTCTTGCGTCAACTTCTGCCTGCCGAAGGCTACGGCTCCGCTTGTCACCATGATGCATTCCCGCCCTTCGTGGTGGCATTCTGCTACCTTAAAAGTAACATTTTGCTATTTATTTATTGACTTTAAATTTTTGTTAAATAGAAATAGGATATACTATATCTTAATACATCGTCGGTACTTTGTATTTAACATTCATAATATTAATTGGAAATTTCATAATTTAGACATAGGTACACAAGTGTTTTTCCACCAAACTTTTTGACGGAACATAAATGTTGAAAATTGCTGTATTTTAGTAGTCTATACATTTTTAAAATTAATTACTTGCTCAATAATAGATGCTAGTCGTCCCAAAGCTAAGCCATTGCCGTCTTCTCTGGTAATGACCGCACTTCCCAACTTCACCACCAGGCGCCTAGCATACTTCAATTGTGATCTGTCAGAAAAAGTCCGCTGTTTTCTTTCCGTACTAACTAAAGTACGTTTGTCGATATTTGAACCCTTCAACAAAAGAAGAAGCCTTTAAATATAGCAGAACAAATTTAATTAAACAAATTTGTAAGTCGAGAACCAACGAAAGATGAAAGGTGAAGTAAAATAGGATAAATAAAATATCAGATTATAGTTTAATTTCGAGTCGCGTAAACTTAAACTTCTTGGAATCGTGTAAGAAAATAAAGAGAGCATCAGGACATTTCAGTGCCTAACTTCAATCTACTTAGATTGAAGGACCTCTGGTCCAAAAATACTAAACTTAAGCTATTTTTTGTTTACAAGCTTTCTGCAACGGTAATCGTGCTCCAGACCTTTACTCGTAACTTTATTATATTTAAAAATATGAAGGTCTGATACGTTATATCGGATTTTTGTAAGTATTGGCTGTTGTAAAAACGTCCCTTTTCTTTTACGAGCCTATAAAGATTGGTCCTGACATTTTATTGGAAACGCGTGCTCACAATAATCCTCTTGAAACACGTATTTTAGAATCACCAATCAACATTTTGTACTATTTACTCAGTTACAGAATAACAGACATTGGCACACTAAGCGTTCTGGGAAATTAATTTTCACCTGTATAGCGGTAAAGCAGCTAGTAAATAGGTAAACCTACAATTTGTAAATAGTATCTTTATTTCAATATTTTTCCTCACTCACTCTGCCAAACACAGTACTAGTATCGTTTCATGCTGAGTATTCTGTGAGCCCATGGTATCACATCAGACGAGCCGGCCTAATTAGTGCATCAGCATATGATTTAGCATGGCTCTCCCACGGGTGCGACAGTATTAAGGCACTCGCCCAGCTACTGTCGAGCCCTTCCAAAGACCGAATAAATTATAAATTAAATTCGAGATTCGAACCCGACACCTATCGCTTCATGGTACACTTTTAAAACCATTATGCTACGAGGGTCTCAAAAAAAATAATGTGATATTATATACAAATTAAAAGCATTGTATAGTATTCTTTGGTAGTTGTTATGTTAATCGTATAAATACGGCGTAGAATTTTCTTCTATGTAGTATAATTTTATTGTGAATGGTTTATATGCATAGTAGATTTAAATATTAGCCATTTTACAAGCATTAGTATTTAACAAATGTTAAGGATTTTTATTGATTTTAATCTTGTATTTTAAATTATTTTAGCATATATTTCACGCATAATAATTTCGTGAATGTGTTGGAAGAGTTTCTAATGAGCTCTTTTATTATTGCTGCTATGAGTTATATCTTGTAATTCAATACGGCCCATCAAAGTTTGGATCCGGAAAAAATAAAATTTTTCAATCATAATTAATTATCGCTTAAGTTTAAGTAGAGAAGGATGTTCAGAAAATTTATATTTCAAAAAACGATGAAAGTTAAATCCGTTCATCAATTTGAAAAGTTGCTGACGCTTGGATAAAAAATTTTAGAAGTTTCTAATGTTTTATTTTTATATAATGTTTAAACAAGACAATTGAAATGCTGAAGTGGTATAGTGATTTGTTCATAAAAGTATTATTAAAACTCTTGTGTTTTTATGTTGATAGTTTTTTAACTAACAAACTATTCAAATTTTTAATAACAACCAGCTATGATTTCTGAACACTATAATAAATTATATATGGAAGACCAACAAGCAACACGAAGCGTTCTAAAATTATGCCTGTAAATACGCTCCAAAATCACACTTCATTATTTATTGAAGCACAATCCCTTTCAGTATATTTGTCTCCTCGTCAAGTGTCAGCTGTCTAAAAGTTTTCATGTCTATGGTTTTATTAAAAACCTCAATTGAATTTAAAATAAATTATTCCAAATACCTACTAAGATATATTTACCACAATTTGAATAAGTCTTTCTTTGCAGTATATTCATCGTACTCACGCAAACAACACGTGCGGTAATTGATATGAACTTGTCTCTACCGCAGAATATTCAATGTACCTATAGTAAACACTTAACAGCAATATATAATGTATACGGAAATGCATGTATTATTAATTCAAGGTCTAATAAATATATGCAAAAGTTGTTATTACGTAGCGTCAATTGGCGCTAATATTACCAACGTATGATAAAACACAATCGACATTTAAATGCTTTTTCCTTACAATGACAACTGAAAATATTAGAAATTATTAACGCTTTGTTTAATAAAATAATTTCACTAATTTGTACCACTTAAGCGATGTAAAAATCCGGTTACACAACGGAAGCGTAGTTTTCGGTGCCATTGTTCAAGGGCAGTGGTGATCTTTTAGCACTAGCGGACTCGACCGCTTAGTCCAATATATTATAATAAAAAATCAAATTTAAACTTTAGTCGTTGATTGAACACGCAATTTTTACAACCAGTATTATTCGAAATTAGCTTCATAATTATTGGATTGACTGTGATAATGCCTATCATTTAATATTGTATCAGATAATAAGAAAAATACAAAATAGTTTAACTTCCATAACAAAAATTTAGGTTAGATAATGTACTATATTTATGGCACGGAAAGTTAACAACAAATATTTTTATCTTATTTGCTGACTTTAATAATGGAGTCATTATAATAAGTAGTCGATGTTTATAATAACGCACATTTGTTTCAATCTATCAAGATTTCGGAAATATATTTTTTTTAGTACAAAATTAATTAAAAATTAATTAATTT
>DWCF01002269.1:0-24888 GCA_018230265.1 Delias oraia | reverse complement strand
GCGTCCTCCGCGGACTATGTAACAGAACTGCGATCGCCAACACGCCTGCCAAGCATGGCGATTACGGCAAACATCCCCGAAATAGTTATTCATGGAAGTCCAAGGGGGAGGCCTATGTTCAGCAGTGGCCGTCTTACGGCTGAAATGATGAAATGATAGCCACTGTCAAATCATACCGATAACTGAAATTTTATTAAAATAAAAGATAGGGTTCGCAATTAATTCCTTTTTAAACTCATATGCAACATTATCTTATAGTTTTGATATCATCATTTTTATTTAAAAAAACCTGTTTACTGTTTTGTTTTTTTTTATGTTATAGCAGATAACGGAGCAGGTGAGATAAGAGTAAGAGAATACCACCGCCCCTGGACAAGCGCGCTACAGTCCGCGCTTGGTGTGTCACCTGCTTTTTACGCCATTTAAGCGGCATAATTTCAAGGACCGTATATCACTCACTCATCGAAAAACTTGTACTGATAAGTACCATTTCACGCTGAGTTCTTAAAGCCCGAGAACTTGAATGAGCAGGCAATGGCCTGCTCGTGCGTAAGCAGAAGCTTCTGCATGGCTCTATTGCAGGTTGTGAATTTCAAAAATATATCATTTATAATAGCAGCATATGTGAATCAAGAACTGGGAAACTCTCTTAGCTCCTTTTGTAGTAGGTGCAGATGTATAGGACCCGTAAAATTTTCCCAACAGCTGTTCCACCGTAATGTTTGCTATTATCCTTAGTTTCAGTCTTCCGCTAAACAGTATTTTCCACCCAATAAAGCCTTATTACCAAACCCTTACCAGCTATTTTTGTTTTCTCTGCAGCCTATTAAGGCGTACGTGAAACCTTACGTTTATATAAATGTGTTAAGTGTTTACTCTGAAAAGGAATATGTACCCGTTTTGTAAATGTAGTTTCTTAAATAAAATACAGTTATTAAATAATGTAACTAGGACGAATGTAGTGAGAGCCTTGTAGCTAAGTAGTCTTTGTTTCCACGGAGGAATAAGTATCTTATCATTACTATGTAGCAACAACGGAGCAGGTGGATTTCCTTTATGGTAAGAGAACGCCGCCGCCCATGGACTACCACGCGACATTCCACGTATTGTTAGTCTTTTATGGCTTTTTACGCAACTTAAGAAGTATTTTTCAGGACCTTCAATATCCTCACTCACTCAACGAAACACAGTAGAAGTACCAATTCAAGTACAACTACTATTCACGTTGAGTATTCTGTCAGCCGGTGGTATCAAAGGCCTATAAAATAGTCCGCGTCAACCAGTAAATATAGTAAAATAATAGCGACAATAAAATAGTTTCAATTTGACAGCAAAATTCCCATTAACAAAATGATCCGCCATATCCGCTTTTATATATAAATAAGGAGAGCCACAAAATGGACAGACTCCTTTATAAAGGTCGCGGGATGACGCTGGATGCAGGTCGCCTCCGACAGGTATGCATGAAGGTCCAAAGAGGAGACCGATATCCATCAGTGGACGTCCTATGGCTGAAATGATGACGAGATAAGGAGATATATATGAATTAAAGATTCCATTAATTTCACATATTTATTGAACAATATTCAAATAATCCCACATACTGTTCAAAAATGTATAATTATATTGTATATAGAATGCTATACAATTCAAGCCCTGTTTATCATTTCAAGCCTTATTATAATTTTGTGCCATTCATACCGGTTTCATTTTAATGTGATTTATACAATGTGTAATGTGATGAATTTGGGATAGCTTAATTAGATAGTGAGTTTAGTTTTTATCCAGCTTGCAACTCTAAAAAGCGGAAAATAATGTTATATGTGCTGACCTAATGAGTAAGTTAATATTTGTGATGTTTTTTATAGTAAAAATATAAAAAGTTTAGTAATAAAGTCGATTTTATTCGTTATTTCTCATTGGGACGTCCTGAGAGTCCTTAAACATTCCGATAAGGGCTATCTGTAGCGATTTCGATTGGCAAATGCTCTTTCAGTAAGATAACATCGCAATACTGTATTCACTTGTATTATTTAAAAAATAATTTACAAAAAAATATTAAATTAGCGTGAAGCATGTGATATTTTTATGTAAAAATGCCATTTATCAATAACTATTGAACTCATATTGAATTTAAATCAAAAATTATATTCAACTTTGTAAAAAATGTCTTTGATTACATAAATGTTTATTATATATTTTTTATTATTTCATAAATTGTTATGGAAGTTATTAGTCAGGTAGTTGGTATCTATATTAGGTTTGTTTGTTATATAACGCAAAATACAGTTTTTTACGGTGAAACTCTGAGAGTTGTTTCCGTAGTTTAACAATACGGAAAGCATTTTTTAAAAGGAAACGACAATTTTTTTAATACATACATTATACGCATAAATGGTCCGCAATAATTATTCGAAAAACTTCACGATATTTTGTACAACATTCAAGCAATTGTGTAATTATTTGTGGTCTTATTTAGCTCTAAAAATGATACTTAAAAATGCTGTTTTTTATTAAACTCACAGAATACTCAGCGTGAAATAGCAGTTGTACCTGTAACGGTACTTTTACTGTCTGTCGCTGAATGAGGATATCGAAGGGTCTTATAAATACCGCTTAAGTCGCGTAAAAAGCTGGATACACAAGCAATACAGTCGGCTACACAACCGTAGCTCCGTTGTCCATGGACGACAGTGTTCTCTTCCTCTATACCAGAAAAATATATAACAAACAATGCAATCTCCGCGATGGTAAGAAATTATCGCCACAGATGGTCGATAGCGCCACAGTCCGCTCTTAGGTTGTATTGTCGGGGTTTTACACATCTTAACCGGTATAATTTAGTACACCTCCCATATTCCCACGCACTCAGCATAGATTACCTACAAGTATTTCACGCTGGTATTCTGTGAGCCTATGGTATTACACCAGACAATCTGGTCAAATTAGTAGGTTATGATTTATCAAGCGAACTGCTTATCCCAGTTATATAAACAGGCATAAATAGGACCACAAACGATTATTTATAAGGGCATGCATAAACGATCATTATGATATAAAGTTCTCACTATAATTTTGTTAGATTATACTTTTATTATATATCATGAATCTATAGTACACTTATGTTATGTACATACAATTTTATAATTAATGTGCTATCTACTTTAAAGTAAAAATTATTGCATTTTATGCGTTAACATTTGTTATAATTTAAACATTTTTTTATATATCTACAAGAACAGAGTAAAAGCTTTTTGTTGGATTATAATTTTCATATAATTAAGTTGTTAATTAACATTTAAATAAATTGCACACAAATGAAATGCGTATGCTACGCTGGTCAGCGGGTGTAACACTATTGGACAAAATCCGAAATGAGTTGGCCCGTTAGAGGGCAAGGTCAAGGAGAGACGTTTGAGGTGGTACGGTCATATTCAAAGTCGCCCAGATCACATGGTGAAACTTGCCTTACAGTTACAGCCTAGCAACAAACGTTCTCGTGGTAGACCGGCCGCCACTTGGTTGACGACGCTCGAAAAAAACCTAAAACAAGCTCATCTCAAAACAGACGTAGCACAAAATCGTGCTGAATGGAGAATGCGAACTAGGAAGGCCGACCCCAAGTAAATGGGAACAGGTCTAGCAAGAAGAAGAAGAAGAAGAAGTTAACTAACATATTCAATGAATTAAGTAATAATAAATGCAATAACGGTTAAACGATGTTATTTTATGCTCTATGTACCAATTTATATCAATAGGACTTAAAAAAACTTTTTAGGAATTTATATAATGTATGACTTGACTTAACTTGACATAATATGAATGCTTATTTTATAAAGCGATAATAAACTTTCACTCTGTATTGTAGAGATTAAATTTAAGCAAGAAAATTATTCTAATTCAACAGGGTTTTGGACAGGTTGAGTACTTAAGAATAAAAGATTTTATTAAAACTATCTAAAATAAATAAAATACTGTTTTATTACACATTTTGATTGAAATTCTTATATGCCACACATTACGTGCTGGTTAGTAACAAAAGGTGTCAGTGTAAAAAACAGTATTTTACCGTGCTCGCGTACATTAAAGTTACGTAAGCGTTAATTTAACGTTCCATTATACGTTAAGTTAACGTTACGTTAACGTTCCATTATTTGTTGCGTTAACGTTAACCAAAACGTTACGTTACATTAGGTTAAAATTAGCGTGTCAAGTTTATACAAGTACAAAAATACAGCAAGAATAAGATGTGCAGATGATATGTTTCTAATTTTTAACACGATTATAAAATTATTAACAATATAATATTTACATTGCTACGATTTAATATAGATGAGATTATAGAGATGAAATAAAATAACACATGTATCGGAATCTCCAAATTATAACCAACCCATTTTATATTCTTTAGATGCTATAAAATTATGAGGACAACTTTTAAAAGTAAGAAATAAATATTTTCTACTGAAACATATGGATTTCAGTAGAAAATACTTAGTTACTTTATACCTTCATGGAGATTCGAAGGGGAGGCCTGTGTCCAGCAGTGGACGTCCTACGGCTGAAATAATGATAATGATGTGGATTTCTACATTAGATAATTGTTCGTTATATATGATTATATTGGTAACTACGAAGAAATATTAAACTACAGCTAGAATAATGATAATAGAATTAGAATAGACACCGAAACGCCGCCTTGAAATATTTAAATTATATGTATTAAATTAAGCCATTTTTTATTCAAAAATTTTAAACCACGGGTACAATTTTCACCAATTTACTTCCTTACTTATAAATAATAGTTAACTTAAACACCGCACATGGACAGCCACGCCGCAGTCCGCGTTTTGGTTGTGTTGCCGGCGATATTTGAGCGATATATTTTCATGGACCACCGCAATGCTCATTCGTAATACTGTTTTACTTTGGTATTCTGAAAGCCCATGGTGTAACTTCGGAGGAGTCGGTCCAATTGCATCTGCATATGATTAAGGATGACTCTCTCACGGAACTAAGACCGTTGAAATTATAAATTTTATCCAGATCGGGGATAGAACCCGATACCCCAAACTTCATGGTACCGTACCTCTTAACCACAAAGGTTTTATAAAATTGTTTTAATAAAATAAATTTCTTGTTGAAATAGAAACTATAAAATGATTTAGTAAATTTTATAAGAAGAATTTTATTTAAATGCGGTTTTTTTATTTATATTTGATTTAAATAATTAGATATTTCAAAGCGGAGTATAGCCTTATTTCACTTTATGCACACAGCTAGTCACAGATCTACGACAGTAAAAATAATAAAATATAAAATGTCACTAAATTTAATGATTAATGAATGAAAAAACAAATATTGCGTCATTTTTATAGAAATAAAATGTTAATGTATTCTCGAACATTGGTAGTTTTAAAATGAAAATTAAATTTATTTTTAATTGTATATACAATGTAATTTTTAATGAAATATAACATTTTATTATTTTAATGTTTAAGTTGGTATTTTAAATATATAATTCCTCATCTTTTTTATTACCTTATTGAAACAATTGTTGCAAAACTGAAAATATTTAGGAAAGTTGAAGTTAATAATAATTTTAATTTTTTTCAGATAAAACCTGGTTTATAAATGTAACTATATTATATACATTTTAATAAAAATATTTATAAAATAAAAATTGTTCCCGAATTAGAAATTTTCATCTTTTTCTAAACTTGTTAAAACCACTTCTTATTTAAGATAATAAAATTACCATTCAAATAAATATTATTATTGAGACCATGTGATATACATTCTTCAAAACAATAATAATTTAAAAATAATTGCAATAATTTTGAGGAATTTTAATTAAACAAAATAATTATAGGCTTTATCTTACCCACGCGTAATACAGGTAATAATTTTCATTAAAATTTGGTCGAGTTTAAGCAGCTTAACAATAAATGGGCGCAATTGTGTTCTTATTGAAAATACTTCTGCGAAACTTTTAGATCCTTCAATGTCTGGAACCTACAAGTGCATTAGTATCGACTGCAAAATACGTGCAAACACGTGACACGTACCGAGGTATCGCGTGGCGCAAAAATTCCATTCACAGTTAATTCTCGATCTCAAGTATAAGCGACATTCATGACCAATATCGGAACGTGAAGGATCCGTGATCGGAATTAAACGGATACACTGATCACTGTCATCCATAGGTTCACAAAGCGGATAACGAAACTATTACGTCGAAGCGGACGACTTCCGTTTTTCAACTTTAGCATCTCTCAATTTCGTCTCATCCATTGATTCGATTTTGTGATCGCGTAACAGCGGCGTTTTAACGTCCGTTTTGTCATTCTTATACACGTCGTCTAGAGGTTTCGTGTCCTTCTCAGTGAATGCCATGTTGTCGAAACACTGTGCTGGGACTATATTTACTGATTTCATGAGTGGTATGGCTATGGCCAGAGCAGGACTTAGGTCGCGTGGATTCGGCGACATGCGAGACGCGACAGTTAAATCCATTCTGGGCATTAGGCTTGCGACTGTGAAATAAGATATTTATAAGTTTTAATAATATAGAATCATTAGGACAATACAATCAATTATTCGTGAATCATTAACTCACTAAGTTAAATAACTCATGAATTATTATAACAAATTACAAAAGTATATAATTCACAAATGACTAAAATATTCAATAAAAGTATTGGTAATATAAAAAACGCTATATTAAATAAAATATTATCTTATTAGAGTTATTAAAACAGGAAATTAATTAATAATACGTCACATGTATTTATGAAGATTTCTGCGTTCTTTGAAAATACTATATTAAATACACAAAAAATTTAAATGAATTGTTGTCATTAAAGTATGTATAAAATTCATTTAAAATTGATTATTTATTGTATCAAATTATATTCCATTTTTATAACTGGTTTTAAATTCTCCGACGCAATCAAAAATTGTTATTCTAGAAACTCAACAACAAAGATTTCGTTCGTTTACAAGAAGACGATAGCATTCACAAAGAACTTAGTGTCAGTATTGTTAGGAGTTTTGAAAATAATTTAAAGCTTAGACAATTTGCTTGCTAAGCAACAGATAATAGAGATGGTGCTACAGAAAAAAACTCTTAAGATTAAATTTTAACATGGTATAAAAAATGTTCTGAAAAGCAAAAATATTGCAGCACTGTATCAAATAAAACTGCAAGAACGGGAAGAAATCTACCACGAAAGATGATAAAAAAAGAATCAATTTTAACAGAATCATGCAAAAAAGTCATTAATAAAATGTTAAGTTAAGAAATCAAGCAAATATTTCAAGTTTTTAAATCAACAAGCCGTTTTGGTTATAAGGCAGAAATACATATTAAAAACCTAGTGGTTTTTAATATGTATTTCTGCAAATTTAGTAATTTGTTACAATAAATTGGAGTATTTATTATAATTTGGTTATAAATTGGATTGGTCATTTATATATAAAAATACAAAGCTATTATTTTTATGAGTAGTTTACTAGTAGTTTATTAAGCCTTTGTCTCAGTGTTCATTTATTAAGAAAACGATAAGAAAGATAAAAGATTATATTTCACAAGCAATACTTAAACTTGCAGTGAGAGTCAATAAATTAGGTATGTAAAATAGAATAGTATTAGCAAATTAAAAAAAAAAACCATCAATCTGTACCGCTGTGTTCAAAATGGGTGGAGTAGCTTGTGGTGAAGAATTGCAAATGGAAGTTTGGTGGTTTCCTGAAACCATTAAAAATAAATAAATATAAGGCAAAAAGCTGTATGTGATGTAGGCCAATATATTCAAACATACATCGCTTATATGTATGCATATATATAGTGTATTCATATGTATATATTAAGTCAACCTCTCATGATATAATTTTGAAGTAATGTTCTATTTTTTTAGCACCTTTAAATTCATAAAAATCAATTACATTTTTTAAATTCTATAACGGATAACGGAGCAGATGGGTCTCCTATATGGTAAGACACCACCGCCGCCAATGAATAACCGCACCATAGCTCCAAAAATTGGTTGTGTTAACGGCTTTTTTACGCAACTTAAGCGGCCTTTTTAGGGTCTCCTACAAGAGTATATATCCTCACTCACTCTGCGAAACACAATACAAGTATCATTTGACGCTAAGTATTCTGTGAGCCCGTGGTATCACTTTGGACGAGGCGTAGAGTGCACCAATGTATGTTTCAACATGGTTCTCCTACGGTTACCCACAGTTTCCCACAAATATTAAATTTAAAAGACAATTAAAAATATTATAAATCAAATTTCAATGATAAACCATATATCATATTGTAGTGAACCTAACAAAAAAAATGGTATGTATACACATATACACACAAGTGAATACTTAATACTTAATTAAAGTTTAAAGTTAAAATGTGCATAATGTGCTGTACATAGAACAAAGCTTAGATCACAATCAATAGATTCCACTTTTTAATTTTTCAATTTACCTAAGCTGGTATTGGTCATAGCGAACACACTAAGTTTTTTAATGGTGTGGGCAAAAGAGCAGAGGGTTACCTCTATAATATCACCGCTGCCCATGGACAACCGCGCCACAATTCGCGCCTGCTATGTAACGGCTTTTCACGCCGTTTCAGCGATATATCAAGGTCCTCTGAAATCCTCAGTCACTTAGTGAATCAGTACAAGTACTGTTACACTGATATTTTGTGAGCCTGTCATATCGATTCAAACGAGTCGACCCAATTAAGGCTCTCCCGACGGGCGCCATAATCTCAAGGAACTCGTCATGTCCATCCAAAGGCCGAAATTCTACATTTATATTCGGCCCGAGGATCGAAACCAACACATCTCGTTTTGTGGTACGCTTATAAGACCCCTTAGCCACGAGGATTTAAAAATAGGCATACAAATTGTTCCCATGAAACATTAGTTTGTACCCATTTATTTATAAAGTATACATTGACATTGTATGCGTGACCTAAGTACTTCTTATTTTTTGCTCACAATTTAGGACCTATGTACATTTCAATGTGAATTTTTGATTGTGATCTGTGACACGACAGACAAGCGAAGCGAAGCATCTATAAGAGCCGAACCAAACCTTGGTGTATCATCGAAGTTTCTATGGGACCTATAACTGGAACTGGTGCAATGTGATAATGTTAGAGTGACTCCGTGTTAGGCGTAATAGCGAGCCCATTCCCGGAGCTTAAAGCATATTAAGGTTTTTTCGTTTGCAGTTATTTGGTGTTGTTTGAATCATAGCCTCGAGTTCGCTACGATCTCCATCTGTGAATCGTCCAAGCGGTTAGCGGGTTAGTAAGATTGGCCGACGTTGGCCGTGCTCTTTATGCAAATGTACGGGCTGAGTGCTCGGTTGGATTATTCAGATTAGTTACAACATTTTTACAGTGGGATTACTGTGAATCTTAATTTACATGCTAAATTATTAACACTTAGTCTGTTGAAAGTGCGTCTGAGATTAAATATGTACCTGTTTTGATGATTTTTTTATTGTATACTGGGTAACGGAGCAGGTGATGTCTCTGTGGTAAGAAATCACCACCGCCCGTGGACAACCACGTTACAATCGGCTATGTTGGTGGTTTTTTACGACTCTTAATAGGTATAATTTTAATGTCTCTATATTCTCATTCATATAGTACACACTACAAGTAATGTCGTGATATTTTACTTCATAATTCAAAAGTATCATGTATACATTTTTTCAATTTTTTATTAATTTGTCTTGTAATGATCTGAATTAAACCATTTAAATATATCTTATTTACAATTAACATCTGTGAGTCTTATAAAGATTTTGTGAATCTTAACATTATTTACAATTATTAATATTAATGTCAGTTGATATAAGACACAAAATATCAGCCCAGCAATTACTACCTATGTACATCAAAAGTGCTGACTGATGCAAGGGTATTTTTATAAATAATTTTTCAGGCAATTCTAAGGGTTTAAGTGTATTCAAGTATTCAAAAGATTACATTAAAATTGGCATACCCATATTAGGTCCCATCATGTCCTTAGGATGATTGGTTTTTATGGCATTCATTCTTCTGTTCATAGCCTGTGGGCCCATTCCTGGAGCCATCGCGCCAGCTGGAGCTCCTGGAGCTCCGGGGGCACCTGATAATTGGTAAAATAAATTTAATCTTAAGATTAACAGAAGCAAGAACATCGAACAACGGAACAGGTATAAGATTCTTAAACAATTCCGCGCCACATCCACGCTTTGGTTGTGTTGCTGTCTTTTTACGTTGCTTAAGTGATATTATAAATTGAAGAATACATATAAATAGAACACTTTTATAAAATATAAAGTGATTTTCTCTTTCGCGTTTCGCTGGTTTACTATCTATACAATTATATTCCGTCAAATTTATGATGATCAATTCACAACTCAGGGAGAAAGAAGAAGTGGATATATTGTTATAGAATATTATTGCAGTATTTGGATTCTGTAGTATAGTTTACCAACATTATGAAAACTCTATGGGGGTGATGTGTCAAAATTATCTTGCTAGATATGACGTGGTGTAAACTCAGACTATGCAATTCAATATAGAATTACTACTACCCTAATTTTCGAAAAGGAATAATAGATCCTTCTCATATACTAAATTTCTGAGTGTGTAGCCTTACCACGAAGCGAGAGATACCGGGTTCGATCCTTGTCCGAATAAATATTTATAATTTATATTTATCGGAATTAATAGCAGAGCACAGATTGTGGCGCGGTTGTAATCTGCGATAACCTCTTACCATAGAGGAGACCAGCTTGCTTCCGCCGTCTATACAATAACGTAAAATCAAATGAGATTATAACTAAGATTGGATTAGGCGAATAAGAATTGTTTCAAATGCCGAGATAAAACGATATTCAAATATTAAAGAAACTTATAAGCACCTCTTAAAATGTTTCACTCCACTGATTTTCCGTCTTAAATTGGGAACGAAACTTTCGTCTCCAACTCGGAGGCTGAATATTTTATATTTCAAATGATTTACTTTTTACACGTTTTAATTTAAATTATTTTAGCGTTGTATTGAAAAAGCATTTTAGAGAATATTAGAGCATGTCTAAGCTACTGTGAGATTATTTTTAAGGCTCAGCGGATACCGGAGCAGGCAAGTCTCGAAATCTGCGCTTATGTGTACCGGCATATCAAGGGCCTCTGATATCATATCCTCATCGAAATATAGTACAAGTACTGTTTCACGAGAGTATTCTGTGTGCCCGAGATTATTATTCAGCATGGTTATTCCACGGCTAAGATAGTTATAACACTCGCCCGGCCGCTGTCAAGCCCTTCCAAAGACCCAATCAATTATACATTTGTATCTGAACTGGGGGTCGAACCTAATACCTCTCGCTTCGTTGTTAGCTCATAAATTGGGTTGTAGTGTCCTAAAGTGATCCTAAACTACCTATATTGAAATGAATACCAGTCAAATTAGAATTCATAAGTTAATTTGTGTAATTATGGGGTCTTTGGAAGAGATTCTTAGTGGCTGGGAGAATGTCTTAATATTGTATTTCTTACGACAGCAACATGCCGACGCCCTAAATTAACCCAACCGCTGATACCATGGGCTCACAGAATATCAGCGTGTAATAGTACTATGTTTCGTTGAGTGAGGATACTATTAGATTTTGCGGCGTAAAAAGCCTTTTGTTTTTATTAATTTTCTGAATTTCTTATAAAGTTATTTGTTAGAAATTATTCAGTTGTTGTTTAACTTTGTGAAAATTCAAGTTTATCATTTCAGAATAGTACAATATTCTTTGCACGTACAAATATTAGAATCTAACAAAAACAGAGAAAAGGAAAATATGTATCTTAATTCCAATTAGTAAGACAATCACGTTTTATGAGGGGAATAATTACGATGTTATTGGAAACATTGCGAAGGGAAAGCTCTATTCATAGTCACTGATAATTAATTCATAGGGCGCGCGAGGTGTCCCTTTACCCTGAGCAACATTGACACGTGAACTGCATTAATCTCCTTTAACAGAGGAACGCAGAGGTTTCACGTTTTCGGGACTAGTTTTATTAAGAACTAGACAAGCCGACGGACTTCCTATATAATATATTTGGGTGATTTTTTTTATTCTATAGCGGACAACGTAGCATATGGGTCTCCTATATGGTAAGAGAACTTGCCGCTCATGAACAACAGCACCACAGTCCGCGCATTGGTTGTGTTGTCGGCTTTTTACACCGTTTAAGCGACACTTTTAAGGTCCTTCGATATCGTAGTCTACTCTGCGAAACAGTACAAGTACCTATTCACGCTGAGTATCCTGTGAGCCCGTGGTATCACTTCGGACGAGCCAGCCAATTAGAGCGTGTATACACTGCCACAGACGGACAGTATAAAGATACTCGCCCACCTTCAAGCCCTTCCAAAGACCAGATAAATTATATAATATTCGGACCGGGGATAGAATCTCTAATCCTAGTCTTATAAGACGAATTAGCTACGAGGCTCTCAAAAGAAGAGAGAGAAACAATAGAGCTTGGATTACTACTCACGTAACGGAGGCCTTGTTGGTTCGACGTTAATGACTCTTCGTCTCTTCTTGGGCAACTTAGCTCTCGCCTGCGTATGTGAATAGTACATCGCGAAGTTTGATACTATGACAGGCACCGGCAGAGCTATTGTCAATACCTGTTTACAATTACATCGGAGTTTAACAAGCACATGTATTACTTAATTGATTTTTTTCAATCATAGCAACATATAAGACCTTAATTTTTCTACTGTATAGAAATTACCAAATATTTTTGCACTCGGTTTTAGTAACAAACTAGTAGACCCGAGTCCAATTATGAAGTCTCAGCATTCCCTGGGCTCATTAAATCCGAAACATTTAAAGCATTACGCTCAGTTTTTGTATTGGGTTATAAATTATGTCAGCTACCTCCAAAATTTATTAAATTTTCTAGAATCATTCTTAATTTATATGTAAATGGCTCAACTGTTTTGATCCTCAGAATTTTATTATCATTTGAAGTTTTTACTATAATGTTAAAGTTTAAATTCTCTTTTAAGTATTTTTACGAATTATTCGTATGACAGTTTGTAATAAAGTGTGGTTTTAAGAATGTTACAGACAATTTTAAGAATTTTATCTACAGAAACTACGCTCTTTTTAAATTTTTAAATAATAAAAATGTTTAATCTGTAAAAAACATTATTTCTATAAAAATGAATATATACTCACGCCAGCCAATGCACATAAGGCGCCAACGAACATTCCGACATAGGTCTTGGGCGCCATGTCACCGTAACCAACCGTTGTCATGGTAACCAGCGCCCACCACAAACCCAGCGGTATACTGTTAAAGTCATTGTGTGGATTCGTTTGAATCCGCTCCGCATAGTACACCAAACTCGCGAATATCACAATCCCGAGCACTAAGAAAAACACTAGAAGCGTCAGCTCCTTCGCTGATGCCCTAAAAGTCTGGATGAGGATCTTCAGACCGGATGAGTGTCTGGTCAGCTTGAATAGTCTCATGATACGGATGATTGAGAAGAACTCTAGAATATCTGCATTCTCAACGTGGGAAGCATACTTCTGGAGTATCAGATCGATGTAGAAACTCATGGTGGCGATGTAGTCGATAATGTTCACAGAGGATTTGATAAATTCGCACTTATTAGGACTTGAAATGAACCGAACGAGGATCTCCAACGTGAACCAAGCGTTGCACACACACTCGATGTAGAAGAACGCAATGTGTGCATTTGTTTGCACTTTGTCCAGCGCCCAGCTCTGCGTCTGGTTGGCGGTCGTCACTGTATAGTTGCGTATCACAGGCACTCGCATGTCCGGGTGGGTTTTGAGACAGAACGATATTATTGACACGCATATGAAGAATACGGATATCACGCCGATTATCTGCAACGAGATATTGAGAACGATTAATATTCATTTAAAAGTTTAATAGGTGTACGTACCATGAAGCGAGAGATGTCGGGTTCGAATCCAGGTCCGAACAATTATAATATACTTTATAATTTATTCGGTCTCTGGAAGGTTTTAATTCACCCGTAGGAGAGCCATGATGAAGCATATGTGGACGCTCTTATTGGGCCGGCTCGTTCAAAACGACACCACGGGCTCACAGAATACTTAGCGTGAAATAGTATTTATACTGTATATTGCTGAATGTGTGAGAATATCGATCTTTGTAGTGGTGTCGCTCAATCGGCGTAAGAAGTCAGTAACACAGCAAGTGCTGCCTGTGGCGCGGTTGTCCATGTGCGAGGGTGTTCTCTTACCATATAGGAGTCCCACCTGCACCGTTGCCCGCTATGGAATAAAAAAGGTAGTTTTGCCTTATAAAGATTTTTTTGAATAACAAATGATCTAAAAACTAAATACTAAAGCAAGTTTGTAATTTGTGTGAATCGTGTTAGTAATAGATTTTATTTTCATATCTTTACTTCATTTAAGATTGTTTCTTGATTTATTTAAACGCAGGTTTTAATTTAACATTATTTTATATTATTATTATTCTAATTTAATTTTACTTTAAGTAATTTATTTATTTTCTTTACTTACTTTATTTTCATAGAAATAGGAGTTTATTTTCAGACCCTGAAGTTTTAAATAAATGTTTGATATACATACAGCACCGCCTCTTCCCGGCGCCATCTAGTTGGAATATTCTTTTAAACTAACAATTCCAAGTAGTGGAGCGAATACAGAAATATACCCAGCGTAGAGAAACTAATATTTTATTCAACAGCCGCTTGTGGGTCAGGGGGCAAATTTAATTGCCTTAAAAAAGGTTTGAGCTGTCCTCGTTCACGGAGTAAGCTCCTACGAGTGTAAAATTATTTCATTAATTTCATTTGAATGATAAAAGTTAGTATTACTAACAGAGGATTTTGAGTGTTTGTATAAGTAAAGAATTGATAAATATTTATAGAATATTTAAAATGACGTAGATCGCCAAAAAAATTATGACGACGCTTTTGGAATAATTTTATACGGATTATTTTTTTTATGATATTCAGGAGGCAAAGGAGCCAGAGATATGATTTCGGTCAAGCCGAACAAATTAATAGCTTAGCATATGCGTTAGCATGACTCTCCCACTGAAAAAATATGATATACTATAAATGAGCCTTACCTTCGCCGCATTAGAACTATATGGCTCATCGAAGAGGGACCACATCTGTGGCTTCAGCTGCTGCCACCACGACACAGTACCATTGTAATAGTCCTCCTCAAACCCAAACTTGCGCGCCACCTCCTCATCAGACGGCTTCTCCGTATCCAAATCCAGGCGGTCCAAAACAGCTAGAGTTTCTTGCGTATCTCGATGCTGGGACAATGGAAATTGACAAGTTATTTTCCTAAAAGTTCTCCATTACAAATGCATTTTATTATTTTGATTTTGTTGGAGTTTGGAAAAATAATAAAAACCTTGTAGATAGTTTTATGAGGAAGCCATAAATCGACAGGTATTGGGTTAGATTCTCGGTCCGGATAAAAATATATAGTGACCGGTCAACTTAACATTGTCTTGCCCGTGGGACAGCCAGGCTGAAGCAAATTCTGACGCATGAATTGGTTCAACTCGTCTACCAATTATATGGGTTCACAGAATACCAGCCTATAGCAGTACTTGTAATTTATTTTGCTAAAAGTGAGGATATAAAAGGACCTTGAAATTACATCGCTTTGGGTCGTAAAAAGCCGTCAACATAGCCAAAAACATGATGAGGCACAGTTTTCCATGAACGGAAGTGATCTATGTATCAAATAAATAATAATACAAATCTCTTATATGATAAGAACCATACAGCAGATTTGTCAGCTCTTTTGTCTGCCATACCTGCTTAAAAAATTAAATTCCAAATATATATTTAATTTAATATGAATAAACCTTAATTTTTACTCAATTTGAATATTTTATTGCAATTATTTATGTTTACCTTTTTATGAAACAATAAAATATGAACGGAATAAAACATTTTATAGCGACACATTGAGGCAGCTTCGCCAGTTTTCAATTATGATAATGAACGTGAAATATATATTTCATTGAGAGAGACAAAAACAATTTGAATAAATTTTCCTCTCAAGAGATGATTCTATTTTTTTAAATACAGCGGACAATAGATTTTGTGCCGCGCATCACTATGGCATCAGCTGTTTGTAAAGGTATTTCCAAACTAATACAACTTGGGGACCTAAAGAAATAGAGCGTACCAATTCATTGTAAGTATAGCAATGACAAGGTGTTGGTGTCCATGGAAGATCCCTTATACTCTCATAAACGAGCCTCCTCCTTGTTAACCTCCGTTATCAAAAATAAAATCTCGGCTTACTGTAAACTGGAGTCATAATAGGTAAACAAGAAGAAAGCTTTTATTAAACACAAATTAAAATAAATCAAGCCCCCAACCAAGGCCTCCATCAACCGACCAGAAGTTTCCTATATATTGACAATATGTGCTTGGAATTTTAGAAACGAATTATATTTTATAAATAATTAATTTTCACCCATGAAAGAGCTAAGCTGAAGCATATGCAACGCACTTATTGGGACGGCTCGTCCGAAGTGATACTATGGGCTCACAGACTACTTGAAACGGTACCTCTGCTGTGTTTCGCTGAGTTAGTGAAGATAGCGGAAGATAGCGGCCCTTAAAAATTCTGCTCAAGCGGCTTAAAAACTGTCAACACAACAACGCGCATGCTTTGCTGCGGTTGTCCATGGGTGGCGATGACCTTTTATCATATAAAAGACCCGCTTGCTTCGTTATTCGCTATATGATAAAAAATGGCAGCAAATAAGAATAAAAACATAAATCGAAGTCACCCATGCAATCAACGCAGCTTTGCCAACGCGCTGGTAGTTTATTGATGCCCTTCTTAAAGAAATCAGCTGGACGGGACCCAACAAAATCTTCAAAGGCATTTTGTACTGCCTCTCGGGTATTGAATTTTTTCCTGCCAAAAGTTATACAAATTCTGGAAAAAGTAATAGTCTGAAGGCGCACGGTTTGGTGAATAGGATGGATGACGGAGAGCTTCTGACCCCAGAACCCCAGAACCCTAATATTGTTTTGATTACTTACGTCTCAACCATGTGGTTTTAAGTTGTGTTGTCAACTTTATAGGTCACTTAAGCAGGAAGCAAAACTTAATGGGATTAACTTAGTGTGTGAGCACGATCAATAAGAAACTAACCATACAAACAGTACGTGATAAACTCGTTTGAATTGGAACAGGTGGTCTAACTTGCATTATAACCTAAATATGTAAAGGAAAATATAAAGTATTTTTTAATTAGAACTTTGCCGCGTTAACCGCTGTCACTGTCTGAGTTAAATGTCATGTTGTTTTGATAGCGGCGCCATCTTGGAACGTAATGACAGTAAAGAGTTTTAATAACTTATGTTAAATCAAATACTTAATCTAGTTTTTTATAATGAAACTGGTAAAATTATGACCAGTAGTCACAGAAGACCAAAATAATAGGAAGAAGTATCTAGATAATAATTTATATGAATCGAGAGGTGTTATTAATAGAATTTTACTGTCGTTTCATTATTTTTAATTGTCATTTAGCTTAATTTAAGTGGAGATTATGTTACTGTACAGACTTTCTTTATTTTTAGAGTTCAAATTCAAGTTTATAGTTTATACTTGAACTTAGTTTATATAAGTTTCTTATACTATTTTATTATACTATTTATAACTTCATTTATCTAAACTAAAATTAATTTTAAATAAAATTATAATATAGCTGGAAAAAGAATGTAATGTTTTCAAGAACTATTATTATATATTAAATTCTCATCAAATATTTAATTAATATAAAACAAAGCGAACGGATAAAATGAAAAGACTATGAAACCTCAATTTGTTGAAATACACTTGTTCAAAGCAAATATGGAAATATCAACGGAATTATTTTCTGAATTGCAAACAGTAAGTAGAATGGAACGTATGAGTCGAATTTCGTTTTAAAGAAACTCGATAATGCTTGAAAAATCCAGTTTTAATTTCATTTTCAACTCAAAAATAGATTTTATTAAATGTATGAGACGATTGAAAAATAATTTAGGGTGTAGAAATGATCTTCAGTGTGTTTCCATGAAAATAAAGTAAGTTAATTTTATTTATTGAGTAGAAACATATTCCACCTAAATTAACCAAACAAATAATCTTACATGAAAATAAAGGAACCAAAATAAAAGTCGATAACACATCTTGATTTAACAAATTATAAACTAGATTTAGTATTTAAATTAACATAAGTTTTTAGCATTCTTTAAGTAAAGTTCTAAGATCAGTAAGTATTTAAAACAACACGCCATTTTGTTAATAGACAGTGCACGGCAAAGTTAAATTTAAAGATAATATCTCATATAAAAAATTATTATTATTATAAATTATGATTATTAAATCATGATGATGATGATGATTTACAAATGGGGATGTTAGGTGAGCCACGCTCAAGCATTCGTGAATCATTGAGTCGGGACGTTCAATGTAATACCACGGACTTGGGCTTACAGAATACAACGTCTTATAGAAGTACTGTTATTTCTGAGTGAGTGAAGTTACCGGAGGTTCAACTTGTAAGCTGACTAATTGGATCAGGACTTCCGGAGCCATACCACAAGCTTACAGAATACCAGCTTTTAATAATAAGTATTGTGATTTTTAAGTGAGTGAGGTTATTATTATTGACTTACACCTCTTAAGCCTCTCTAGGATCGTTAATACCCTTTAAGACAACTAAAGCTCAGATTGTGGCGCATTTGTCTATAGGCAGCGATGTCTTTTTACCTATAGAAGACCGTTCTGCTATATAAAAAGTCGCCTGGTAAAATTTAACGTTCCAAATTGCTATTTGTATAAAACTTATGAATGACGTTATGAATTATAAAGTATTGCTGCGTTCATTGGTAAATAATTAAAACGATGTATGAATAAAAACTGTATTAATTTCAATAAAAGCTTTAATATTTAACAAATTAATCGAGGCGTATGTTGCTGTAATTGCTCGCTGCATGAAACTCCACGCGAAGAAGGTTGCTACCTAGTACTTTATAAACAAGATTTCTTTCTTTAGAATGGTGAATTCAAACCCAATGAAAAGAAAATCCAAGTCCATGAAGACACAAACAACTACTTTCAAAATCATTATAGTTGAGAAAAGGTTAAAAATTGATTGCTTTCAAATTAAATTTCACAGATTTTTCTTATTTTCGCTTGTGGAGTTTTGTGAAGTGTATGTTGATTTATTTATAATTTGTTTTAAATATATTAATTTAATAAATTAATAATTTTTAAGATTGATAAAAAAATAAGCCTTTGATTTATCCTACTACAACTGCTTCTGTGTATTTCGCGATACAGAGTAGTGGGATATATAGTACAACATATACCAGTGGGAGATGCCCATGGCCCATGGCCATGCTGAACCATATGTGGACGCACTAATTGTGCGGGCGCGTCCGAAGTGATACACGGGCTCACAGAATGCTTAAAACGGTGCCTCTGTGTTTCGACGAGTGAGTGAGATTAATGGAGGCCCTTAAAAATGCCACTTAAGTGGCATAAAAAGCAGGCAACACAACCAATACATGGACTATGGCGTAGTTGTACATGGGCGGCGGTGTTCTCTTACCACATAGAAGCTCACATAGCTTCTCTTACCCCCTGCTCTCTTATCCGTTATATTATTTAAAAAATACATAGGGAACCGAGAATGACATCATGTCTTCATGCCTGGTTTATTATATGGTTGGCTCAGATGGTGCAAACCCTAGCGCGAATCATGCAATCAATACTTGGGAAGTATTTTCTGAGCTCCGAACGCGGATCCTTTATTAATCGAACGAGGAAAGCATAGCTTACATACTTCACGTTACTGGGATAACGCGGTCGTTAACCGTTATGTCATTGGAGCTATGGCGGAGTTGGAGTTATGGGAAAACTAGACTGACGTAGTAATGGTGCCGAACGGCTGAAGTAACACCAAGGGCTCAACATGAAACCGTACTTGTCCGTGCAGGTGAGTCTCTTGTATGGTAAGAGATTAACCGCCCATGGACAACTGCGCCACACTCCCCGCTTTGGCCTTTTTACACCGTTTTGGTATAATTTTACGGGCCTCCGATATTCTCTCTCCCAAAGCGCAGTACTAGAACTATATCCTGGTATTCTGTGCGTCTGTAGTATCACTTCCATCGAGCCGAGGGTCAAATTAATCTCACAATCAAAGATGGTTGTAATGTTTTATTTCTCTATACACACATGGCGCGAGTTTTCACCCTTTACGTCCTTTTTTAAAAACATTGGTTATAAAACAGCATTATTACTTAAATATACTCTTACTGGTAAACAAAAATTCTAATTTGGATAAATTAAATTAGCAAAGGAGGTCTCCTATGGCTAATGATGGTGAAATTAGCAAAAAGTCGGAGTGTCAATAAAAACATTATATAGACATTCGTATAACGTATGAGATCTAAGCTAGTTATGTATTTATAACTAATCTAAATTCCAATGGATGACAACCTCTGAGAATTCCGTACATAATGGACATAGTTCTGAGTGCTCAGCCATTGGTATAAGCCTTTCATTTCTCTAAATAGTATCCCATACTTGAGAAATTTTTATTTATTTTATTTTTTAATTTTATAGGGGACAACAGAGCAGGTGGGTCTCCTAAAGCAAGAGAACACGGCCGCCCATGAACAACCGAGGCACAGTCCCCGCATTGGTTGTGTTGCCGACTTTTATACTACCGTGCTTTTCACGCTGAGTATTCAATGCGTCCGAGATTTGCCTAAAGGTCACAAAAACAATGATAATCAAACAAATAAACATTTCATAATATTCACGTACAAAATACATATCAAAATTGGTGGTGATTATTTTATTATCTCTTCTCACAAGTCAGATATTAGGTAATATCTTGACGTGGGCTGGCTTCGTGTGTCGTAAAAACTGCGCAAATGAAAGTGGATATGAGGAAAGTTTAGGGTTGCCGGGTTTCGGTTATAATGTTTGTTAAGCATGCTTAAAAAACAGAACGAATTGTTGTCTCAATTTTACAACTTAAATCTACAAATTCTATAAATTTAGGTCAAAAATTTTGCAAATCTAAAGAAATTGTCGTAAAATAAAATTTTATAAAAAGAGAATTATGCAAATTTTCCTTTCATATTTTTATAAAATTGTTTTTTTATTTTAAAACGGCCAACATAGCAGGTGAGCCTTATCTATGGTAAGAGATTTTCATTTATATTATATTATATAAGAAGTGATACCATAGTATGACTCTGCAAGGCTCTACAAGGGTTGGAGCTAGGCGGTGGACCGCTTGCCCTAAGTGAGCCTCCTGGTAGTTTGCCACCAATTGTATAAAAACATAAAAAGAAGAGAAGATCCATTTATGAGTTTGCGCATGTTTCAGCATGGTTCTTCCTTGGGTAAGACAGTGATAAGACACTCGCCCAGCCACTGTCAAGCTTATTCAAAGACCGAATAGATAATATTTTTCTTTCAGACCGGGGTTCAAATCCAACACCACTCGCTTCGTGGCAGAATTATAAGGTCACTTAGCTAAAAGGATTGCAAATTTAAAAGGATTATCAATAAATTAGATAGATGATAATACTAATGATAATACTATTATAAAATATTATATTTATACTAGATTTTAATAAATAATTTAATTTAAAAAAACTGAGCATGTGATTCGAAAAGAAATTTATACAAAGGGCAGTTATAAGAGTCGTCAGAAATGTCGTCTGGGCGAAATTCAACTTCAACTAAGCGACAACGTCTAAATTTTTAATACTTGAAAATAAAATATAAGATGCGTAGCTGTCTCGTAAGCTTTAAGGCATTGTCTGCTTGGCTTCTGGGCTTTATGAGACAAGCGTTTTTATTCTTATAACTTTATTGTATTTTATGAGGCAAAGTGCAGCTAGAATATTCACAAAATCAGAAATATATATAATAAAATGAAATAATAGTCACAGATATTACAAATCTTTCTAAATATTACTTTTTATTTTTTTATTGTATAGCGGACAACTCGCGGTCTCCTATATTGTAAGGGAACACCACAACCCATGAACAACCACGCAAAGCAGTATTATTTAAGCAGCATTTTTTAAGGGCCTGCGATATCCTCGCTCACTCTGCGAAACACAGTACAAGTACCGTTTCACGCTGAGCATTCATTATGCCTCCGGTATTATTTCGGACGAGCCAGCCCAATTAGTGCGTAAGCATATGCTTCAATACGGCTCTTCCACGAGTGCGACAGTATTAAGACACTCTCTCGGCGAGAGAATAAATTATAAATTAAATTATAATGTTCAGACCGGGATTCGAATCCGACCTCGACTTCTCGCTTCATGGTAGGCACACTTATAAACTCATTAAGCTACAAGACTTTCAATAATCTAAAAAATAAATATTAAATAGTTAATTACAACGTGACGGTAGCTTTCAAAACCGTTTGACCACGAGGATCTAAAATTGTATTTATATTATACCTGTGTATAAGTCATCCAGCAGCATGGCTCCACCTGGTTGGCATCCAGCCCCCAGAACTCCAGCTCCTCTTCAAACAACGGCCCACAGACGTCAGTTGGATAGTGGAGTTTTCCTGTCCTGAAAACAATTAAAGACAATTAAGTGATGAAAGAACAAAAATGTTATTGATATAATTAATTAAAGCCAAAAATTAAATCATAAAATATCTTCTCAAACGCATATTTTCTGAGAAAATTACATTTTTATCAGAAAATGTGTCTAAAAGGGCCCAATGACCGTATGAAGGTTAAGAAATTGGTATTATTTTATTATACCCTTAGCTTGTACAAAATCTTTGAAACGTATGTTAACTTTCAATGTATAAAATCTTAGAGTAAGAATTAAAATATAGCATCGTTGACAGCTGCACTAGACCATCGTATTACTTATTTGGCAAAAAATGTATTTTGTAACGTGAGAATAATAAAAGGAAGGCTTGCAAGCCGCGACTTCTTATTTCACAAAACTTCCGATGGTTACGGTCTCAATAGGCGATCATACCCAATAATAGTTATTGGGTATACAGTTGTTATTATTATATTAACAGTATTTGTATGTATAAAACATGGATGTTGCTTGTAGTGATTTGGAACAACCGTCAATAAAACACAATTGAGTTTTTCTGCAATAAAAGAAACCACATATAATATTTCCAATTACCACATCGTTCCCAAATCACAATTATTACAATCTCATTTCACTACAGACCATACCATAATATAAGAACATACAGATACATAATATAAGAGAATTATATTTTTCTTTACATATATTATAACTTATAAAAACCCCAAATAAAATACCCAAAATATCCTTAAATTGCGTGTGCTGTGAAAATTATTCATTATAGAAAAAAAAAATGTACTACAATTACAGAGCATAAAATAATATTACAGTTTGTAACCCAAGGTGTAAAAATTATTTAGAATGTTTGTGAGTTACAATTAAGATTTGATGTGTAAAATCAGAGTGATACCGTAGCGAGCTACTAATCATCATCACCACCAGCCTATCAAGTCCACTACTGGACATAGGCCTCCCCCAAAGACGCCCATCTATTACGATCATGAGCGAACTGGGTCCAGCGGTTGCCCGCGACCTTCACGAGATCGTCTGTCGATCGAGCTACTAATAAAAAAATAAAATATAGACCAGCCGTGTGAAAATTGAGTTCAAATTAGAAAAACTCGAGAATTAATTAGTTCAAGGATAGTGGATGGAATTAAATCTCAGCATGCCTTTCCAATGAATGATGGCTGAAATCGCTTGAGATGTTTTTTTTATTGAATTTAATATATACGTTTTATATCTTATGTATATGAGGTATTGAATTCTTTTTTTTTATCTTAATGAATCAACTTATCGCACTGCTTACAAAAAGATTGTTTATTTTAATAATATCAAATATCTTACAAATCTTGATTACACATAATGAAATTACTACAAATCTGTTAAAAAAAACGACATTTTTATGATATAGCAGGCAACAGAGCAGGTCCTATATGATAAGAGATTACCACTGCCCATGGACAACCGCGCTACACTCCACGAATTGGTTGTGTTATATACATTATATAGGCAACCATTATACAATTATTAAAAAAGTCTTAAATATAACATAAAAAAAACAAAACGAGAAATTTGTATGGTCGTATAAGATTATTGTTAAACATATTTTGAACGCTGTCAGCGGGTCGCAAACTACATTAATTATCTTGACAGGGGCCAGAGGTTTGATAAGCCTCTACCCAAAACTAGCCGAGATTTATCGCACATCGATTTTATAGAGTTGACGTAATGATTAATTTATGGCCTATCTCTTGAATAATCGTAGCGAATTATTCTATTATCGTTAAGAATCGTGGTCTAGCCGCTAGACTCTAGCGGGCTTGTAGGCGCGTGACGTCACATTTACCAGGTTCGATCCCCGGTGTGACAAATTTACTTTTAATTTATGATACTTTATGTGAAAATCATATTTTTGTTTACCCTATAGGCTATGTGCTAAAGGTGATCCAAGTCATTCCTTGTATTTATGTTTTTTCGCCTTCTACGTTCAATCGATGGATCTAATCTAATCCAGTACGATGGGTCTAATGGAGAAGCTCAGAGTCACTCAGCGAGCTATGGAGAGAGCAATGCTCGGAGTCTCGCTGCGAAATAAAATCAAAAATGAGGTTATCCACAGCCGAACCAAAGTAACCGACATTGCCCGCCGTATTAGTAAGTTGAAGTGGCAATGGGCTGGCCACATCGCTCGAC
>DWCF01002268.1:0-24889 GCA_018230265.1 Delias oraia | reverse complement strand
ACTTGCAATTAGGAACCTCAGCATTTCTACTCTAACTCCGTTAGATCAACACCTGAGAAGTGGTCAGCCTACGCACATCCTGCTCATTGCCACTTCAGCTTGCTAACTCGGCGGGCTATGTCGGTAACTTTAGTTCGTCTACGCATACATAGACGTAGCATATATTATGTTATAATAACTTTAATTTTTATTTATGAACAAAACTAGAACTAAACTTTAATTGAGAATATAGTATGCAGTCGCATCGTTACAATTAGTCAATTTATTTTTTGTATCTCATAGGATCATTGGTTCTTCTGAACGTCTTAAAAACTTAAGTTATGGATTATTTACAAACATGCTAAAATCCGAGAACAGTATAATTATAATTCAGCAAGGTTTCATTTTTTATGTAAGTTTTATATGGAGCGATAGCTAAAGCTCAAGAGAAAGTGTTGTACAAGAACACTTGTTCTTTATATTACGCGTTATGTATTATTTAAATTTTCTTTATATAAAATAGCAATAGTTTTAGGATAACTATTACAAAAATATCAATATATTAGATATACTTTTATCTTTACCATATAATTTTGTATGAAGACCATCACGTATCATCCATCGTGGATAACAATAGCGCACTTAGAAAAGCGAACAAAAAATGCATAATGATAAAATTCAACAGTGCGTTGAAACTAAGTTGTAGCTTTCATATGCTGAAAAAATGATCACGGTATATTGCATGTCACAGATGTGCATTGATTGTGACGTATTTACGTAGAAATTCTTTCATATTATCATTTCGTACTCGCAATAACTATGGAATGATTGATGAAATTTCACTAAAAGTGAAATATATTTTGTCTATTCCTTTTTTATTGAAAAAAATACTACCTAGTCCATTACATATTCAAATATCTGAAAGAAAACGTTTCTATGAATTAATAAATTAATATATATAATTTATAAAATATCAATTAATCCATTTTCTTACGTTTTATATTAAAATATGTGAAAGTAACAGGTCAGTTTATGAGAAGTCTTCTTTACTTGTGGAATTTGTTAATTAAATAAATAATATAAATATTATTTTAATTTGAGCGTATCAGTTATTGCCGTAACAATAACAAAACGTTTTAAACGGGAAGTTTTGTGATGTTTGACGGGAGAATCTAATAAATAGATTCCTACTGTCTAATACCATCGCTCCCGCAGAATGATTGACATATTTTAAGATACAAAATATTCTGCTGAAATATTGTATTATTTTAATTTATCTCTTGATGGACGTTTATTAGTTTTATATTATTGAAAACAATACATTCTAAGAGTTGTAAATTAAATTAATAAATTGGAATATTTGCGTAAATGAAATATGTTTTTAACTACATAAAATCGAAATATTAAAAATATTCTTTAATAGAAAAAAAACGAAAGTTGGATAAAAGTGTACAGTAAAAAGTGAATATTATTGTGTAACGTACAAGTGACGGAATCAACGCGTATGTGCTTGTCCCACTAGCTGTTTCCTGCATTTACCTGGCATTTAAATATCAATCATTCGAATTGCTTTTCAATTTCCCTGTATTTACAGAGTTACATTTCCATTAATTAAGCGTAAAGAAGCAAGCGCATTGATTCGGCCGTCGAGCGAACGGAAATGACGTGGAAAATTGCCCACCTCACGTGGACGCAATATTCTAGC
Organism: Delias oraia; assembly: GCA_018230265.1. Taxonomy (NCBI): domain Eukaryota; kingdom Metazoa; phylum Arthropoda; class Insecta; order Lepidoptera; family Pieridae; genus Delias; species Delias oraia. Next base: position 23,205 of record DWCF01002268.1, on the reverse strand, counting down.
CCATAGGACGAGTTCCAATTATGCAGATTATCTAGACTATACATTTATTATGCTGCTTGCATTTTATAACGCTATACGGCCTTCCATTTAAAGCTAATGTTCTACTGTTTATGTTTTACTAAAAAGTACGTGTGTTGTCAATCTTATATAAATGACGATTGGGATACAAATATTAGGCCACAAGCTCGCATAAATACGTAATCAATCATAAAACGATTCCGAGTCTTAGAAGATATATTTATTTGTACCATACTCAATTATCCTATAGAGGCATAACAACAAGTTATAAAAATAGACAAATATTTTATGTTATGAATGTCTAACGTAAATTTGCAAGACTACTGTTCAGTATTATATCAACAGACTACTAATAAGAGGACAATTGAAATCTCATACACAACTGTACTCTTCTAATCTTGCCCCAACAGATTACAATTTATTTTCGAAATTTGGATAATATTTTGCAAGAAAAAAATTCAACTCCGATGGGGTAGTGCAAAGTATCTGTACAGATCTGATTTGTTGATTTTATTGTATTCCGGAATGGTTTTGTTTAGTAGATAGGATCAAAGAATTATATCTACCAGGTGTATTAAGCGAACAATTTATTCACTTTAGCCACTGAACTATTTAGTTCAAAGTATAAGTATAGCATATTTAAAAATTAACTTAAATGTTCCTTATATTGACTTAAATGTTCCTTCCTCATAAAACGCTAATTTCATATGTAAGGACCTAATATATGAAATATCAATGTAGTGAATAATTTCTATTCGATTCAGCGGCAGTAATTCAGAGGAGTCAATTTCAAATAGGTATGAACTCAACATAATCTAATTGCATTACATTGAGATTCTATTAAATTGGAACATGAGCGTGATTGTGTTATTTGCAAAGCCATTTCACAACAGACATCAATTGGACATGAATGGCGTGCGCAACCGAACTAAAGACTGCATTTCGATATCCCGACGAGCATTCCAAGATGTTTAGTGAATGCATATGTGAACCGAGAGGCAATCTGCATAATGAGAAGTCGGGGGTTATTGCGCGGATCGGACCAAGTCGGCAATTTCCCGACTCGATTGTTATGGAGCTGGAGTGTGCATACATTGATTCTCGGAAAAGTCGGATTTGTAATGTAAATCCACAATGTTCACCGATATTACAACGAAGTTGATATGCGGCTGCGTCTTTTAGCTGTCTCGTCCTTCGATTTGTTTATAATATTATATTGATAAATACTATAAGACTATCAAAACTGGCCACAGTGACAAATTATTACTAAGTTTAATTAAAATAAAAAATAAATTAAAACTAGCAGGATTTTTTAAGATAGAGAAGGTAACTGAGCAGGCAGGTAACTTCTATGGAAAGAGATCACCGCCACCAATGAACAACCAGGCTACAATACGCGATTTGGTTGTGTTATCGTCTTTTTACGGCACCTAAGCGATATAATTTCACGGGCCTTCGTTTTTCTCATTCATTTAGTGAAACACAGTACGAATGAAGTTTCACTTTGGTATTCTGCGAACCCCTGGTATCATTTCTGACAAGCCGACCCAAATATATATATGATATTTCAAAATAACACAAGAAGTAATCTAATTCTGTCTGTTGCCCTTAAATTTTAATTATAATTTATGAATTCTAATATCAATGGGCAGGAATTTACTACTGTCAAATTTAAGTAATAATACTAAAAAGATGTATAATAACTAGGCATCATGTGTGTAATTTCTATTTAAAAGAACCAGAAGAAAAGCGCAAATTCAATCTAAAATTTCATATTAAATTACCTATAAAAGCATACTTCGTACAATAGAAAAACAAACATGGCTCTGGTGATATCTCTTAAAACGTATAAAAGCAAAAAGGCACGGGTGAGCCAGTTATTCCATATAAAGGTGTCCCATTCGAGCTCACATATACCGATTACCTATTACGTTTTAGTGCTCGGCGTTAGAGCCTTTACAAGTACCGTCATAGCCGATTGGATGGCTCTACCGAGTTTTTCTAGCAGGGTTCTGTAAATTGTATCAGGGTGCCACTAATTCTAATCTTTTTGATCGTGCAATAATTGAACATCGTTGTGACAGTCATTTGTTTGACTTTAAATGCTTTGATTAAGAATAAAATTCTTAGCAGACTTTTAAATTATTTAAAGATTTATATCAGCAGCTTAAATATCTACAAATACATACTTCACATAAACTTTGTCAAATTGGATATACAAGTATTTTTTATTAATAATATTCAATTATTAATGCTAAACAGTATCTATCTACTTTCTACTAAAAGAGAATTCTTTATAACTCTTCAGTAAATTAAAAATTTATTTAAGAGACACAGTTATAGTTCGGACATGTTCATTTATACGAAAAACGAGATGTAATGTATTTTATATGACCGATATCGTGACAGTAAAACCCTCCAATTACCGACCGATTGATAGACCCGTTCTCGACCTGTCTCAGATCAAATTTCCACTAAAGAAAGACCACTTCACGCCCTCGAGGACTTTCTTTTATTTTCCCGATAGCTCGCATTTGACATATTCGCCGAGTTTTCGTTGAAAGATTTTATTGACCGGTTATTATTTTATTTTATGGACATCCACTTCTTCATAGGCCTTACGGTTTGCTGTACGATTATTGGGGCAAATCTTTTGGAGATTTCTGACGTTTTTATTGAATGCGATTACTGACTTACGATGGTAAAGGATGTGACAATTGGCTACCCAACTTTTCTATAGTGTATGAATGTATTATTCAAGTTTTCTGAATCGATGTCAAACTTTTAGCCAACATTAACTATTAAGTTTTACTAAATTAAATACAGTTTTTTATACATACTCATGTTCCGCAACCCACGTAGTTTATTTCTGGAAAATAAAATATTATATATAAATCGTTAATTTTTTCCTATTAAAGAACAAAATATAATTTTAATTAGTAATTAAAGAAAAAATTAAATTAGCATTATCTTAGGCTGAATATTGATAAAACTTCAAGTATCAAAGTGATTTATACCATTTAATTGAAAGTTATTATTGATTTAGTTCACAAAACTTATTCCTGGAAACACTTTATTTTTATACTGCATGTTGGTTTCGCTAAGACTTGTACAAGAAAGAAAGTGCATCTTACAAAGTGTTCAAAGATTGAATCGGAAAATAAGAGTTAAGCGGTGTTGTGTTTTCGATCAAAGAATATTACGGAAGGCCGGTCGGCGCTTGTTCTCTTCGAGGACTGTTCTATAAAATCTTTTGTCGCCGCCACATATCGTCCTTTTCTTCCTAAATTGCGGTTGTACCGGCACACCCGTCCAGGTAATAACGCAATATACCACTGAGAGTTTTCCTTGGAAAAACGATCGAGTTTTCTTTAATGTTTTAAAAGTTTTACTATTCCTTCTAACGGGAAAACAGTCCTTATTTTGAGAGCAATTGTGATGATTTCAACATGACTGTTCTCTTGAATGAGTGGGGTGCAATCGCTCAGAAGCTTGACCGCAACAGCGTTTTTCGCGGCGCAACCCCGCGGCCATCACTTTGTGTAATTGAAAACTCGTGCACTTGAACAGAACACCTTTTGTAAATTAAAGCATTCACAGTACAACACATTTTTGTATGAAACTTTGTTTTTATTGTAATTAAAATAATGGTTATCACATTGCATTTCGCGTATGAAATGTTGGTTTTAATTTACTTTGAATTTTTTTTATTATTTTTCCTTTTTATTATATGGAACTAAAATATCGTTTTTAAAAGTTGCGATCTCTTCGTAAATTTGCTTTGATTAATATTCTAATTGAACTGTTAAATATATAAATTTTTTAAACCTTAACATTCCGGTAACAACTGAAAATATTTCTTTTTCTGCTATACGGATAAAAAAATTGTAATAAATATTCAATTGGAATTCATGAAACAACCGTGCGACTGACGTGAGTTATATTTTATCGACACAGGTCATTTGTTTTGGGGCCGATAATGGAAGAAAAATCAATCCGCTAAAACTAACCACAGATGCGAAAGTTTCAATTTTTTTAAACCAGTGTTGCCCTCTATTTATTTCCACCAATATATATCTCTACACCAAATATAAATAATTTAAGAATTTGCTATACACTATTACAACAATCACTAATTCTATATCTTAAAAGATTCTATTTTAATTTTTATTAAGTAATAAAAAGTAATTAAACAAAAATGCGTATAAAATAACGATGAAAAATATGAATATATAACCTTCGCTTAGTACAAATTTACACCGTTGTTATGTTGTCAAACAACGTGCGACAATTATCCGAAAAATTTGAACAATTGAATGAAATGCCGCGAAACAATAGCAACGTTTGTGGTTAATACATCGTGGTTATGAATCGTGAGTAAATGTGAAAAATCAACTGTTTCACCTCATTTCCCATTTTTACCAATGCATTGTTAGTTCTCTGCCTTTGTTAATTAAACTTCTCTATACAGAGTTAAATTTAGCTTATACAAATATTGTTTTAACATTTTTTTATACATTTAGGTGTTTTTTTACTCAATATATGTTAGTAACGTCTTTATGTTTTCACCAGTACTATCTTAGTAAAAATATTCAATTTTATATCTAAAAGAGCAACCCATAGCTGATCGAAGTCAAGGTTGGAAAGTCACGAAGAAAAGCTGGATTTAATTAAGAAAAGCTCTTTGTCTATTGCTTTTAATTTTGATGAATAAAGAAAATTATTTATTTGGCCGCGTTTGTGCTTACTTTGATTTATTGTGCAAGTTAACGGCTTCTTAAAGACTTTCTTAGAAAGGTCTCTTTCAGTGTTTGGATAATCTGGCAAGGGTTGCTGCCATTAATTATTATACCGTTTATTTATAATGTAAGCCGTTATTACATCACTGTGACCAGCGTCACGCCTCAACTGAAACAAAAAGAGATAATAAAAATAAAAAGATAATGTGAAAAAATTTTGTACTGATTGTAAGCCTTATGTTAATCATTTTTAAAGATCGTCTATTCATAATATACTTTCATCTTTTCAGGTAAGGATGAGCCAACGTGAACCAATATCAGACGGTATTGCTTATACGGGATTACAAAATAAAACTTGTAAATTGGTGCGGATCGTAGCCGCCCATTCGTAAATCTTTTAATCTCTTTACAATGGTCAGTGTCATAAATTTGACATCTGTGACTTTTTTATTACGATATTCGAAAACGTGGAACTCCCTATGGCATGATAAAATCGTATTTATTGCCTCTCCGTTAGTTATTATTTTCATCTATAATTGTCGAATACAGTGAATAGTCCTGAAACGTCCTTACATACGACGTTTAATAGAATACCAAGGAATAGATGCACCTATCGTTCAACTCGTATTTTGGCGCATAAGAAAGACAAGAAATATAACCAGTAAGTAATGAAATATTTTTTAACTAAACAAGACTAAAAATTGCTGCATAAGTCAATCGTTTTTCCATATAATAATAATTTTTAATTCTTAAATAACATGGTATTTAAACATGTCTGTGGTTGTAGTTTCTGAGTCATAAATAAATATCTTTTTTGTTACACGACAGTATTCTTTAACGCCTTAAATAAAAACAGCAGAAAGAGTTACATTGCGCGTTGTCATTAGGAGTAGGGCTTCAATTTTAAGGTAGCAAAATATAAATAACATACACTCTTTTGTGATGGTATTTCGAATGGAAGCGCGCGAATTTTTCCGTAATTGATTGCCAATTGATGACAGCGCCCTCAGCGTTATCTATTCATCGGAGCCTAAATAGGGCCACTCGAAATATTATAGAAATCACAATGTGAACATTAACATAACATCCTTTGTTGGGCCGAAAGAACTTTTTGTATATTAAAACATTTTCTTGACAATAGCGTTAAGATAAATTACCTATTCATAGCACGTCTGCATTTTTCCCTTTTTGTTAACGAGGGAAATCGATTCGTTTGTGTCACGTCACTCGGCATGAATGCAACGTAAATTTAAAGCGCTTTTGATGGTTACTATTAAACTGCTATAGTTTTAGATTATATAGCGATTTATTGACGTTAAAGCCTTTTTCACATCATTTTCTGCTTAAACGTCTAACATACCATAATAATAAATAACAGAAAATCATTTGAAAGAAATCTCTAACCCAGTTGATTTTTATTAGTTTCAATCCCTGACGGTTAAAAACAATCTCGTATTATTATTACGCGTAGTAAATTAAATGGAAACCTAAAAAGTTTCTTCTCTTATAGAATTTAACGTAACTTACATTCCAAATTAAATAAACATTATATTAAATACGGAGTAGTTATGAGTATAATTAATTAGCTATAGCCTTGTTGTCCCAACTTCTCGGCCCAAGTCTTATCTCTGTCCGATCACTACCGCCGTATTAAACATGTCTTCTCAGTTACCGTCCTATTATTTAATCTTCGTCCCTAGTAATCTACTTATAACTATCATGGCCTTTATCCTAAATTAACTATTTATACTTACATTGGATATTTTAAAGTGGGATCGTAAATTTCTCTTGTAATTCATAGTTTATTAATCTAATGAATAATTAGTTCAGACGTTATAATAATGTATTAATTAATATTCAGCTGTTCGAATTATTTATAGATAAAAAATTACGAGTGTTGTGTTAGTAGAGTTTCGAAAAAATACAATAATTATGTTAAAGGTAATATAATAAGCGCGCCTGTAAGCTTTGCCCATGACAGAGCACGTCCACAGACGAGTTTGTGTTCATAATACCTTCACGAGTGAAATATTAAGTAAAGTAGTCCTAATTTTACATAGGAGAAACTGAGATTACTTTATATTGTATTTGTGTTTACTTATAAACTATGAGCAGTACTTATCTATTTTAATTCAATTAGCAGGCTAACAAGTTTTCGCGTTGCGTTGACATAAAATTCTGGCAGTGACGCATCATTTATAAACAATCGTGCCGAGAGAGGCGCGGTTACCTGCAAACTGACTGATATTTTATTCCAATAAAATTCATTTTATGCCGGGTATCAACAGTCGCGAACGTAAGAAAATACATTCTCCTTTATTGCGACACTCTTAATACTGATTTTTTCTTTTCTCCAACTCGGAGCATTTTTATGCTCATCCTTAAAACTTTCGCAATCCACTTATATCAACCGTGAAACGCTAAGCAAATACAAAAAGTTTTCATGTTTAATCTGCACGCTTTAAGGATTTTCATTGAAATATCGCACCCAATGGCACTTTAAATAATCCACGAGGGCATAATTTTTATTTATATACGATTCTAAGTACCGATTTTGTATGCATTTGCAATCTGAGAACACCATCGTGTCTCCGTATATTCGGGAAGAGTCTTAGCTGTTCCATAATTTATACGTAGATAAATTAAGTACGTAGTGGCGGCGCAAATTGTGATATAGGTACGACTTATAAATTTGCTTCGAGTTTTCCGCTCCTCGAAGGATTTATTTGATAAATAGATGAGTGGAATAATTTCGTTCATTCTACAAAGATGCTCATACACCCTCGCAGTAAAGCGCGTTGGGAATTCTTATCTACCAAACACAGCACTTTGATTACAAAAGAAAGGAATATTTAAAGAAGATTCCCTGCGCTTTGTACTTTCAGACGTATGTGTATTATTTATGCAATGAACAACGTTAACTTACAGTACATGCAGAAAATTATACGCTTCATTTTATGTGATGTTGACTGGAATATTATAAAACCCTTCTATTAAAGGTAATATTTACTATTTTACAATTATAAACTAGAACGAGGAGAAATTGATGGTAACATAATCTCCAATTATATTACAAACAAGACGTCATGAATTATATATATATTTATAAGTCTTTATATAGAAAAACTTTGTCTCGAGGGAGTCAGATTTCAAAAAAAACGCTACGATCTCAGTCAATTATTTCAAGAGCTACAAATAGCACACCTTAGTAATTGTATAAAAAAATGTTATGCGTTTTTCTGATTTTTTTTTGTATTGCGGATAATGGAGAAGGTGGGTTTTCTAGATGGTAAGATAACACCGCCGCCCATGGACAACTGCGCCACATACCATTCGTTGTGTTGCCATATTTTTACGCCGCTTAAGCGGCGTTTTTAGGGCCTCCGATATCCTCACTCACTCAGCGAAACAGTAGACGTACCACTTCAAGTACAACTACCATTACACGCTGAGTATTCTGTGAGCCCGTGGTACGACTTCGGACGAGCCGGCCCAATTAATGCATCCGCATGTGCTTCAGCATGTCTTTCCCACCAGTGTGACAGTATTAAGACACTCACACAACCACTGTCAAGCGCTTTCAGAGACCATATAAATTATACATTAAATTATAACTGTCCGGACCGGGATTTGAACCCGGTACCCCTCGCTTCGTGGTAGACTTATGATAGCACTTAACTGCTAGGCTCTGAAATACTTAGTCTCATATATTAGAAATTGTACATCGAGTTATCGGATTATTTATTTATTCGAAACGGAGAATAACGTTACGCGTTAATTAGAATAAAGTTAAAATCGTCAATCACCAAAACAAGAATATCATTAGGCATGGCTTAGAGCACAATTGATTTTAAGTATTCATGAAATGATGAATAAATAATGGGAATGAATGGGGATGCGATCGATCCGGACCCAATTTCAATGATAGAAATAAGTTTTCCCAACTTTGTTTCGTATTTCGCTACATATTTGATGTTTAATATAGCGACATATTGATACCCATTTTCGAAGATTAAATATTCGCTTTGGTTAATAATTAATATTGACTCTACTATAACCTGTGTCTATTCCCGATGGATTCATACAATTTTTTTTAATTGCTTACATATTAATATTAATAGATTTTTTAATAAACCATTAAAGTATTTCGTGTAAGCTTTGGAGATTTGCCATAACAAACTTGAGGTTTTCCGTAACTACAAGCGTTGACAAAATTTGTATGTAAACACATTTTGTGTATATAATTTAATTTGTACAAGTATTATTGGTAACTTATATTTTATACAGTGCCATCTCAATTTTATAAAGTTTTAAAAGTAAGTTGTAAATATACCGGAAGTTTTTATCACTTAAGAAAGGTCTGAACTGACGGAATATGTTTAGCACTTTCGTTTTAATTCCTAAAAACAAGTTAAAGATTATTAACAGTTATAATTGCTAACATCTATAGATACCATACCATCTAAAAAAGATATTTGTTATAATTTCTATATATTAATTTATTTTAGCTCTATAACGGACAACAGAGCAGATGGGTCTCCTGTATGGAAAGAGAACACTGCCGCCCATGAACAATCGCGCCACAGTCTGCGAATTGGTTGTGTTACCAGCATATTACGCGACTTAAGCTGCACTTTAAAGGGCCTCCAATATCCTCACTTACTCTGCTAAACACAGTACCGTTTCTCGCTGAGTATTCTGTGAGCCTGTGGTATCAGTCTGGATGAGCCAGTCCAATAAATGCGTCCGCATATACTTCAGCCTGGCTCTCCGGGTAAAAGGGTAGGTATAAAATGTAAGTTCAAATCTTCATCTGATGGGACTGTCACCGCTAATGGTGAATTTTGTAGATTTTTAAATGATTCGTACCTAGTTTTTAGAAGTCTTAATATAATATACAAGTAGAATGTGGTAAAGAGAGAAACTTACTGATAAGTTTTAGTGAATTTTCGTGTTAAAGAATTTATTTTTCTTTTAAAACTATTAGCAGTTTCATGAACATAATGGATAAATATTTCCTTCACATACACTAGGGGAACATACATGTTGAAGCTAATAGGTGTTTCAAGTTGGACACACATTTATCACAGGCTGCAAAACATCACATTACAGAAACTACAAATTACTCGAAAGATAATTAGCTAAGGTACACAATATTTCTTCTATCACATTCTACTACAATTAAGTGAAAATATAGCGATAAAAAGGGCAGTCTATCTTACTATGTACAACTTCTATATATTTTCAACAAAAAAAAACTAAGAATTTCTAATAAAAATCTAGAAAAAGGCATTGTTGTTGTAGTGAGGTTATATTTTTATTCATATCAGAACATTACAGCCTTCGTTGGCATGGCATAGCTTTGAATTTTTTTAAATCTATCGAATTATGTACTATTTTGAATTATACTATTAAAATAGAGTTGTAAGTATATTCTAATTTTAAAATTGACACATATTAGAGATAAAAAATATTAAAATATTTGATTTACGGTCGGCTCCTCCGAAGTGATATCACGGATTCACAGCGTGAAAACAATACTCAACGTGAAACGGTACTTGTACTGTGTTTCGCCGAGTGAGTGAGGATGTCGGAGGCCTTAAAAAATGCCGCGTGTTGGCGTAAAAAGCCGGCAGCACAACCAATGCGCGAACTGCGGCGTGGATGTCCATGGTTGGCGACGATTTCTTATCATATAGGAGACCCACCTGCTCCGTTGTCTGCTATACTATAAAAAAAATCTGAAAAATAGCTCGATTTTGAATTGTAAATGCACAGAATATATTAATCATTTCGAGTATCTCTCCACGTCTATCACAACTTCTAAGTGCAGTTACACACGTGTCATTCATTAACGGGACATCAGAATGCAATCTTTGGGATATCCGTTAGAATTTCGTACGTGACTTTAGATAGTGAGAATTAATCGGTGCTATGTGTAAATATTCTGAGAAAATCTACGAGTCTCTTTGAGCATTGAATATTTCTAACAAATGGTTAGATTCTTGTGATCGTATTTTTATGAAATTTTAAACCTAACTCAATACTTGTGAAGCCTTTAGTAGTTTTAAGCCGATTTTACAACTAATTTTCCAGCGATAGTACAATTTTTAAATATTCAATGGCTTTTAAAAAAACAAATATCAAATTTATATCTATTGCAAAATATTACTATTTATGATTATTATGAATATTAGTTAATTATTTTAGATAAGAACCTATTTTTAGAAACCAAAAAAATATATATGAAAAAATTTAAGATAAACATGGCAGCTGTACTTGAAAAGGTGCTTCTACTTTGATTCACTAGTAAGTAAGTGAGGATGTCGGAGGGCCTTAAAAATGCCGCTGAAGGTGTTCTCTTACCATATAGGAGACCCACATACTCCATTGTCCGCTATACCATTAAAAAACATGACAATTATAGATGTTTTTACCATTTATTATTGTTACACTTTAAAAATTATAAGCAAAGAAGAATAACTTAACGCGTAATGATAAATAATACGGCGAATTCTTGTATATTTCTACGTAAAAGTTAAAATAAGCATATTTCTACGTAAGCTTCAGATATGTATTTTGCGTTGCAAAGCGGGTTCTGAGATGACGTGAATTTTGCTGTTTGACACCTCCGCGCCAATGCTTCGTGTAACAATTTGTGATCTACTCGCACTAGTCTGTATTCGTATATAATAGTGAATAGCGTAGAATAGTAGTTGCACTTGAAACGGTGCTTCTACTGTGTTTTGCTGAGTGAGTAAGGACATAGAAAGCTCTTAAAATGCCTTTTAATAGCGTAAAAAGCCGCCAACACAACCAATCCGCGGAATTTGGCGGCGGTGTTCTGTTATCATATATACCGCTATGCCATAAAAAATATATCAAGACCAAAGAACAAAATTTCTTTATCAACATCATCACGGAACACTACATCTGAAATTGATAATTTGTAGTTTACAAAAAATTTATCGTCTTGTGTTTTATATATTTATGTCCCGTGCACCAACGTTCATTTGGCACTAGCTTCCTGCAGACATATTTCCAAACCAATACAATTTGGGGGCCTTCAATGAAAGAGCGTACCTAGATTTAAAAGGCCAGCAACACATCTAGGGGTGTCCATGAACGAAGAGCACTCGTTCTAAGTGAGGTTCTTACGCTTTTTCCTCTCAATATTAGTTCTACTAGCAGTTCCTTCTAACCGTTTTGTCAAAAAAATACAATTTAAGATTGAACTATGTTAATTATCACATATTAGATTAATAAAAAAATTTACCAGTGTATTTTATAAATGAAAATCGACTTAATTATAAGTATAAACTCAAATGTTCAAGATACGCCAATTAACTTAATAACGCTCGAGTGAGCTGAAAATCTATTGGGATTATTATACAAATATCTTCATAGCATTGGAAATCGTCTTCAGACAATAATAACATTATCTAATGTCATTCGAATGCATTATTGTCTTACATAATTATGTTTGTGCATAGATTCAGAATCAGTCAATTCTCACATATAATGTAGCAAATTTTATGAAATTTAAACTATTTTGAAAATGAATATTTGACATATAAAAAGAAAATAAAACAAATATAATATGTACAAAAAATATAATTGACAATACGTCGCGTCATCGCATCCAACTCGATGAATTATTACTACCCACATTTAACTTTATTCAGTAATGTCATACAAATTTATACATTTTTACGATTTTTTTCTAGCGAATTCCAATATCTATGGGATTTGTATATATTTATTTTTTATATAAAAATATAATAATAATAATCAATACGAATTGTGGAAATATGGTAATTGAAACTTATAAACAAAAAGAAAATTGTGTTTATCTGTTAATAGATCTACTGTATAAAAAAATCTGCCCTTATTTATTTACATAAATAAAACCTTCACTAAAACTAATTTCTTAATTATTATTGTCAAATTGTTGATCGAAAATATCACAGAACATTTATAAAAACGTCAACTTGAGTACAAAGTTATTAATTAATAATCATGCTATTGAAATTCAATTATTTATTTAAATTTGTTTAAAATAATAAAATTTAACAAAATTAAAAATAATATAGCAAATAATAAAAATAAATATCGACTTTAACACTTGACATAACATGACATATGTCATCTTATTGCCGTCTTGTTATTCACATTTTACATTTGACAAATTCGTAATTTGACAGCTGACCTATTGAAAAAGAAACTGATTCAGTCTTTGCGCACGTCTATAACTTTTCGATCCGTTGCTGTTGAGTTTATTTTTAATGTATTAATATTTTCAGCTCATTTAATTTCTGTACAGTATTAAAATGTTCTTTTTCTTGGATATATTGAGTAGTCTTCAATATTCATACGACGAACGAAAGTATTTGGATTCTCCTGACACTCTCGCGATTGAGGTAACTTTTTTAAAATTCTATTTACATTAAAACACATATTCGAAATAAAACCTGCTTGCAAGATTATAAGTATAATAAAACGCGACTTATCATTTATCACTTGGATGGATAATTTTTTGTTTCAAAATGCTACCATCTTTTAAAAAACAAAAGAAATATAATTTTTAATAATTGTAACACTTTGTACAATTATTTTCTAAATATATTCCATTTGACGTCAATCATTTTGTTTCATGTTAAGTGAATAAAATGAGTCTTGCTAGGACTTGAATAATTTTTTGTTTTAAATTGCTACCGTCCTTTATTTAAGTAACAAAATAAATATAATCTTGTAAGAATTTTAACACTTTGTATTATTAATATATATAGTCCATTTAATATTTATAGGCCTATATCCAGCAGTGGACTCAAATGGGCTGATGATGATGATGATGATGATGATAGTCCATTTACTATCAATTTTTTTTCTTATTTGACTGTTGTTAGAAAATGAAATGACGTTCCGGGATCACATCGGCACTCAACAATGCTAATAACGCATTACGTAATACAAGTTATTATATAATAAAACTAAATTTGTAAAATAATACCTCGTTTATTAGAAACTTGATAAAATATTTATTGAAGTCTTTAAATAGTTGAAATTACTATTTATTTTACTAGTTAGTTTATTTTTATATGCTAAAAATGTATTTTCTCGTGAAATTCAATAATTTCAGAACAGTTTTGCTCTAAGGGTGTGCAGAATTTAGCGCTAATGTACCGACTATGCACTGGGACAGGCCAGTAAAAACTTTAGCTAGGTCCGCAGCGTAAATACCTACAGACGGGTGCACTTTCATTGTTCTAAAAAGTAAATTTCAATAACCCAAGAAGTTCGACGGTCGCTGTTCGACGTTCAAGAGGGCGGTAGGCGAAATACCTTTTAAGCACTGCTATAACTTCGGCTAAATATTAGAACAAAGTAATCAATTGTTTTTTTAACATTTATATCTATAGAGTACTTATGAACTCAATGAAGGTTATATCTGCATATTAAGTCTATTTTTTTATATCAAATGTCTATTTCAACACAAAATAAAATAATACCTACATATTCTCGATTTTAGTAGGTCAAAAAATGTTTTTATTTGCATTTGAGAGAAGTTAGGTGTGTTTTTGGTTGGAGATGTTAGGTACGTCTTTAATGAATTTTAGGCATTGGTAATTATCACCCGTGTATATGGTATGTAACAATTTTACGGCGTGTCCGTAAATATATACATGGATATAAAAAGATACGTGCTTTTTATAACATTGTTTTGATGAAATGTGGATTTAATCATAGGTTGTGTAAAAATGCGATCACGATCGCCAATACAAGGTATCGAGTATACAAATCGGTAAGCTCACACATTCCAAACATTGAGTAGTTACGAGAGTAATTGGTATTCATGCAAAAGCCGGTCCTGCTGCGGAAATTAAAAATGATTGTACTGCCTTGCATACACAACAGAAGTACGGTCCAATAATGCGCAATATCGCATATTAACCCGCAATTTTATTAAAACATATCTCGTGTATTTTATTAGAACATGTATCACGGTATTTATTATTCTTGGGGTTGTATTAAATCAATGTTGCGTTAAAATTCTTTATATTAACAATAACTGTATGAATATTGTGAATTATTGGTGCAATTTTCTCATGTATATCGCCTACTAGGCAACATGAAGTAACTTATATCAAAGTAGTTGTATACGTTTCAACAATTGCCAAGCGTAGTACAAAAACTGTCACTACATAAATTTAAATCTCATATTAAGTGAACGATAAAAGATAGGTCGTACAAAGTCGTTCTAAATCAGTATTGTCGCTTGGGATTTGCACGCCACCAGTTCCTTATATTACTGTAAACACATAGTGTTCATAGAATTCTCAGCCTGAAACGGTACTTTTACAGTGTTTCGCACAGTGTGTGAGGATTTCGGAGGCCCTTGAAAAAAGTGCCGCTTAACCGCCATAAAAAGCCGGCGACATAACCGATGCGCGTACTGTGGCGCTTAGGTTCATGGGCGGCGGTCTTCTCTCACCGTATAGGAGACCCACCTCCTCCGTTGTCCGCTACAGAATAAAAAAAATATAAACAATTTAAACTCGTCTATGTTTCTTGACTTTCTTTCTCGGATCGGGACGTGTTTGAGTTGTGTACACCTTCAGTTTTAAGACAATCATAAGATAATAAATAAATATTAATAGATAAATTTGTTAATAATATTAAGCTATTTTTATTTGTAATTATTTGAGTACTTACATTAAATATAGATCATATCAGTTTTAAATACCAGTAAATATAGTTTTGTTAAGTATTTTAATTTTGTGAATTAGAAATAGAATATAAAAATAAAATATATAATTTCTAGATTTCCATTGATAATTAATGTTACAGTTGATATAACACCTTATAAACGTCAATATGGTTGAAAAAGTTGATGAAATCACATAGTGAAAAGAAAATATTTGCCGCTGAAGCGTGCAGATCAAACAGCAGAATTGCGCACTTTCGCAACAATTAATGTAAAACTTACAAAGGCTGACCTGTTGTCCGGATAAACGAGTAAATGTTTACTGAACACATCGATGGTTGCATCAATTAAAAACTCTTACGCCATATTAATCTCAGTCTGTATAGTTTTTTAAGTGTTCATAAACGTACTAGTTTTATTACAGTCATGAAAATATATTGAACAATTATATTATTTTACATGGCATGGTACAAATTTTTAGTGTAGAAGATCTTTAGGATCTCTTATAATTTATAATTTTTAGATTTTATTACATTCAAGAATTATAATTAGATATAAACATTCGAAAATATGTTGTTATGATAGAAGTAGGATTCATTCGGTTCAAACGTTAAATTCTGTTTATAATTTTTATTTATTTTATTTTACCTTCTGTAGTATTCTTTAGAAACAGAAATATTTTGAATAATTTTTTTTTTTTGCTATTGCGGATAATGGAGTAGGTGGTTCTCCTATATGATAAGGTAACACCGCCGCCAATGAACAACCGCGCAACACTACGCACAATGGCTGTGTTGTCGGCGTCTTTCACGCTTAAGCGCTCACTTTTTAAAAGCCTTCGGACGGGCCAAATTTATTATAAATTAAATTATAATTGTCCGGACGGGGATTCGAACTCGATACCTCTCGCTTCATGGTACACTTTTAAAACCATTAGCATGCTCTCAATCTTAATTTTGTTGGAAATGTAGAAACCCGCAAATTTATACAAGTGCCTAAATCACATGTTTGAATAATAATTATCTGAACACTACGGAGTAATATATGTTGCTTAAAAATGGCACCTCATTCAAATATTATTTATAGAGTTTTGATGACAGTAACTTTCGCTGCACATTCGCATAGTTGCATATGAATTCATCGTTTCGCGAGCATATTTTTCTTTTTCACTGCCTCCATTAAATCTCTCCGTATCAATAAAATAGTGCTGTGTCATTTTGGCTATATCCGTAATGAATTGAGTTATTTCCTGTTGTTTTAACATCGAAGTGATTTTTAATCTTATTGGCTGAGTATTTCACATTATTATTTTAACTAAAGTATTTTCGATGGATATCATTAATACTATCAATGTTTTTTGTTGCCATTTTGCTGATTTTATTGGTTTGTTTTATGGAAAAGGTGGCAAACGAGCAGGAGGCTCACCTGGGGTAAGTGGTACTTTGCCCATGGACTCGCCTAGCCCTTCAGAGCTTTAAAGATATTCAAAGCGTACATATACGCTCTTTTCTTGTAGTGTCCCAAGTCATATTAGTTTAGAAATACAGAATACAGCTTCCACTGAGTGGTGGTGCGCAGCACAAATGGTCTTAAAAAATGCTCAGTTGTGGAGCGACAAACACCGAGGAGATAACGATGAAACTTTGTGTTCTCCTGCGATGTTCAATGTTGAAATTCTCCAGTTATTCTGATATATATCACATTTCTCTTATTTCTATAACATTCAAAAGGGAAACAAGCAGCAGGCTCACCTAGGATAAGTATTTCTCATGAATTGGTGAACAGTCAAGTGATGAATCACCCCGTAAACTGATAAATACATTGGTTTTTTTTTTGGTGACGTATTGTATTGCGAATGCCTCTTCAAGTAACTGTTTCCGTAAAGTGGTAGTACGCAGCAAAAAATACCTTTGAAACTACCCTCAAAACAGCTCAAAAAGTCGCCCAATGATTAATTAAAAGACCTTTAATGCTACGCGCAAGATTTTAAACGTTCAACGTAACTATAGAGTAAATGGTTCCACTTTTGACATGCTTATCTCACAGTAACAGGGAAATTTAAAAGTATATTTTTTATTTGTAACAGAAGCTTCCAATAACGGTATATTGTTTTTCTCGTGTTAAAAATAAGTAAATTTAAATTTCACTGTTACAGACACAGGATACGTTTGTTAGCTTTTCATCAGTAGGGAAATCGTGTAAAAATATTGGAAAACACTGTTTTACCTCAGCCTAGAATTAAATAAAAATAATGCACATAAATTAAATTAACTGAGTTTTTTCCATTAAATTGTATATAGACTGCAACAAATAGAAGAGGTAAATATATTAAATACCTAATATACAATGTAGTGTTCCGCTTTCATGGACAAATTGCTTATATTGCTGTATTTGCACGTGAAATCGGTGTACTTTCAAATACATTTGTCTTGTGCGTGCCAATTAAGTATATTCGTGACAATTTCTTTCTACTGGTTATTTGGAAATCGAAGGAGGGAAATTACTTGCGTAACAAAACACAAACTCAGTTTTTTTATGTTATATTTTTATAATGTTATGTTTTATTTGAGAGCCTTGTAGCTTTTTGGTTTTATATGGTAAGGACAATTAAAATTTAATTTATTCGATCTCTGGAAGGGCTTGACAGTGGCCGGGCACGTGTCTTTATGCTGTCGCACCCGTAGGAAGCCATGCTGAAGCATATACTGACGCACTAATTGAGCTGGCTCGTAAGAAGTTATAGCAAGGGCTCATAGAATTAGCAACGGTACTGTTTTTCAAGGAGTGAGTGAGGATATCGGATGCCCTTAAAAGTGCCGCTTAAGTGGCGTAAAAAGCAAGCAACACTCAATGCGCGGAATTTATGGGTGGCGGTGCTCTCTCTCCATATAGGTGACCTACCTGCTCCGTAGTCCGCTATAGAATAATATAAAAAAATAATAATATGAAGAAAGCAAAATTTTTTATAGAAGCTTAGTCTATAGTAAAACCATCGTCATGTTATTTCTATTACTTTAACAGTGAATTAGAATTATACACGTAGTTTATTTTTTCACTATCTTTACGATACTATATCTTAAGTGGCGTCGTAAAATTGTTATACGGTCAGTAAAACTAGAAAGCATTGGTAAAATTGACATATAGGTAATCTATTCGGTACCGGTACCCAGTTAATGACACACTATAAAACCTTTTTCGTTCGTGTTTTGGGCGACGGAATACAAATCTACCGATGTGATTTAGGGAGACAGCTTATACATCGTTAAGTTGCTATAATCGAAGTACATCTGGTGATCCCTGAAGATATGTTATTTGGTGATTTAGTATCTGAGTAATACTGAGTTATTTTAGAAGTGCTTTGGTAAAATATTTCTTGTGCTCATTTGTTTGAAATTAAGATAGTAAGGAGTGAGTAAACAAATAAAACATAATAGTTTATTCTTTGAACAACCTTACTAAGAGATTTTGCTTTCGAATGAAAGTTATTATTTATACAGTAAGTAGTCAAATGCTTTTACTATTCAATTTCAAATATATTTTATTCATTTTATTAAATCAATATGCGTTTTAATTAACATAGAAAAAATATTTATCTTAAAAGTTTTTTTTATAGTATAGTGGATAACGGAGCAGGTGGGCCTCCTATATGGTATAAGAACACCGCCGCCCATGAACAACCGCGCCACAGTCCGCGATTGTGTTGCCGGATTTTTTTTACGAGGTTTTTAGCGACACTTTTAAGGGCCTTCAATATCCTCACTTAATCTGCGAAACGAAATACAAGGACCATTTCACGCTTTGTATTCTGTGAGCCCGTGGTATCACTTCGGAAAAGCCAGCCCAATTTGTGCGTGGCGTTCAGCATGGCTCTCCCACGGATGGGTTTTAATTGTTTTATAAAATAGAATAGAAATGTAATTTATAAAGTAGACATTTAAAAATTTATAAAGCATTTAAGATTTGTTTTTGTCCTATTCCGTCTTGACTTTGATTTATAATACTATGTCCGCTGAGTAGGACTAAGGGCGTGCACTGAGCTCCGCCATCGCGCCCTATCTAGGGCCTCGCGTTCCGCACCACGACTTCCCACTACGTCCCACACCTCCGACAATAAAGTACGGCCACAAGACTGTTTTGGGCCAACGTATTATACTGTAGCCATAAAAATCCATGCATAAAGGCGTAAACTATCGTCAGTAAAAACCAGTTGGTAGCATTAACGATACGAGTAATACGATTTATTGCAACGACATTGTCGATTTGGAAACCGCTGTGGCCATTTCGGGCGTTTTTCTGAAAATAAAATTTCCTAAGAACGCTTACATTACAGCGCCAATGGTTATAAATCAGCTTGTTGGGTTTAACAGGATTATCTACTAAAATACACTACTCAGCCCACACCCACTCTATCCAATCTTTATAAAATCCTAAAAGTACTCTATCGATCCGATTTTACACCCTTATGTAAGATACTTTGCGATACTGAAAATATGAGACACGAAGTGTCTGTGCCTTTTCGGAATAAAAGCTGTAGGTGTAATGCTACGCTTTTCGTAACTACAACAAGCTTTTCTTTCCACTTTGTTTGCTTAAATTATTTCTAAAAAAGTGGTCTTCCAATTGATGATAAATATACACCGATATTTACGCGGTAGGAACTAAAAACTCATCCTGCGAAACACAGTACAAGTACCGTTTCACGCTAAGTATTCTGTGAGCCCGTGGTATCACTTCGAACGAGCCGGTTCAATTATTTTATTACCATTTGCTTCAGCATGGCTCTGCCACGGGTGAAAATTAAGAAATTAGGAATACATAGCCCTACACATACATACCTAGAAAATACAAAGCACTATTACCTAAGTGGTCGTAAAGATTCGCAAACATCATCAGTTCCGTAACTTAATTAGGCTAGTAATAATATTACAGTGCAGACGAGCCTGGCCACTAACCGCTGTCAACGTCACCCGCTACCATTACGTATAAATAATTAACACACCCTATTTTACTATTGTACCTAGAATAATGATATATGTACTGATTGGCCACACAATTCCTCTGTATTCATTAACCATTGTTGAGTATTATATTTTGGGTATATTCAATTTAGCCAATCGTTTATATCTTTTTCGACCTTTAATTAAATCATCACCATCGTCGTTATTTCAGCCGTAGGACGTCCACTGCTGGACTTGACCTCCCCTTCGGACCTCCATGCACTGTCGGAGGCTACCTGCATCCAGCGTCTTACGGCGACCTTTTTAATCTGCCATCTGCTCTACGTGCAATGTGGCCTGCCCATTGAAACTTTAGCTTGCTAATTCGGCGGGCTATGTCGGTGAATTTAGTTCATCATTTTCATATTCGATCACATAGAGAAACTCCGAGCAAAGCATATCATAGCATTTAATTAAAAACAATATGAATATTAATTAATACTTCATCAATATTGTTAATTTTAAATATAAAATTAAATTTATTTTTTTCGCTTTAATTTTCTAATTCAAACAGATTTCTTACCAGTTATCTCATAATTGATGTTGAAACAAAAAATTATTTCAATTTAATTTCTTTATAATGTTGTCTTATATTTTTTTTGTTGTTGCAGGTAAGCGAAGTTAAGGCATCAGGGATGAACATGCTACAAGGTTAATACATAACCACGAAATCATTACAATGGGGATTATTTTGCAACTAGTGCTATTTAGTAGTAAATCGAGTATTCAAATTAGAATAGGACTCATAAAATAAGGTGAACCGGAAAGAGTTATTTGTTTGACTTGTCACCAACCTGAATAAACGCTATCCGATCTAAGTGAGAGGCGAATATTGCGTCATTCAACCCTTTTCAACGTAGCTACACCTTCCTTAGAAAAACCTCCCTTATTATGCTCCCGTGCAGGATATGAGGAAATTGGCTGAATGGCTTTATATGAAAAACTCGCGTAATCTTCGAGGGTGTAACCTTCAATATCCTGCACTTGGCATTTGTACCGATCATAGCATTTTTAATCTGATGAAATTGGGCGGTTAATAGATTTTCCTTCCCCTAGTTTCGCCGTTTACCTTCTACTGAACAGATGAAAGCCAATCCGCATATTTTTTTTAATAGAATAGCGTTTCTATTTTATTAAAACCTTCATATTTACCATTTATTTTTATTTACAATCAAATTACTTTTACTAAAGCACATAATATAAATTTTGTCATAAAAGTGAGAGACTTTAACTTATAATTTCGCAAATAAACTTTTGAAATGTTGTATAATAAGTTTCAACATATTGATGCAATGTAAAATCTACAAACTATTACAATTGATATTTCGAAGTAGTCACACACGCTTCAGTGATTACGTACCTGCTATGAAAATAGCGATCTAGTTTTGAATTCGATATCCCGAAGATCGAGAAGTTTTCTGATTTTGTATAGACATTTTTTCTATCATTTATTTTATTTATATTTAAATTTCTTTATTTAGATTTGTTAAAAATATAAGACGCCATTGTACATATTAGGCGTATGTCCAGCAGTGGACTTAAAATGCTGAGGATGATGATGATTTACATATAAAACACACAGACACTCAGTGTGATCGAAAACTTATAACTCTAGTGAATTATATATTAAAAATAAATTAAATAATATCCCTCGGGAGAGCCATGCTGAAGTATGGTGACGCACAAATTGGGCCGGCTCGTCTGAAGTAATAACACGGGCTCACTGAATACTCAGCGTGAAATGGTACTAGTACTGTGTTTCGCAAAGTGAATGAGGGTATCGGAGGTCCTAAAAAGTTCCGCTTAAGCGGTGAAAAAGCCGGCAACACAACCAACGCGTGGACTGCAGCGCGGTTATTAATGAGTGGCGAAGTTCTCGTACTATATAGGAGACCCGTTGTCCGGTATAGGATAAAAAAGAAATTAAATGTATTATTACAACATATAAATATCTTATATTTTAGTAAAACTATTATAAATATTAAACATTTGCCTTTAACTAATTCTTTCTATAAAGTAATAGACAATCCAAGATATTTTCGACCACAATAATAATGCTTCAAATCGGTATTAAATCAATAGAGAGCGCTAATAGGATTGTATTCGATAACAAATGATCAAGCATAACAAGGCAAAATAAGGAACCAAACATAAATTTTCAAAACCCGTCAGCCATTAACAATTACAAAAGATAGGTAAGAATGAAATGTTTTATTCATTCAGTTAACGAGAAAATTACCGAGAGGGTGGTGGCAGATCGGATTGCAAAGTACGGAGGACCTTTGTCTTTAGGGAACAGTGCCCAATGATCTATCTTAGTACTTACCAATTAGTGAGAGCACCGCGTCGCTGCTCCCAAGAATGTCCTTACAAATGTTGGCGAGTTTTGATCGTTTTGATTGAAAAGCAAGAACAACGACATTTTAGCAATAAGTGGGCGGCATGATTCCTTATACCACTTTCTTCCCCTGATTCACAGGGACATGATGTTACTAAAATAGCTATTGCTTATTAGTAATGTTGTTGAGACAAATATATATGAAATAATATTAGTTAGAGAATGTTCCGTATATTCTTGTACAGAGTTTGCTTTCATTTTTATCATCATCAGCCTATTCAAGTCCACTGCTGGACAGGCAGGTCTTCCCCAAAGACACCCACCTGTTACCATCTTGAGCGATCTGGATCCAGCGGTTGCCCGCGACCTTCGTGAGATCGTCTTTCCATCGCGTGGCGGGACGTCCCA
>DWCF01002267.1:0-24893 GCA_018230265.1 Delias oraia | reverse complement strand
CTACGTCAGCAGCAGGAACAAATACAATTTAATCAGCAATTACAACGACAGCAGCTGCAACAGCAGCAACAGCAGCAACAGCAGCAGTTACAGCAGCAGCAGCAACCACAGCCACCACAGCAGAAGCAACCAGCACAGCAAATCCAAGCAACCGTTTTAACTGGTGCAGCAACATTAGGATCTTTCATGGCTGGTGGTGCTAAAAAGTTGGGAAGCTTTTTTGGCGCGGCTGCTGCAGCTGTTGCAGCTCCGACTGTTAGTCAACAAACGTCAACCTCTGTTCAAGTAACAACAACTCCCATGAATCAATTCGTATCCACTGCAGCTCCTACGGCAGTTGTAATGACTACATCAGCTCCGGAGACAACAGCAGTAACTGAAGTCACAGAACTACCTGTAACTACTGTGACAACGTCTACTCATACACTACCCAGAACTCCTTCTTTGCGAAGGCAGGAGTCAATTCAAAGGCCATCGGTAAGAAGAACTCGGACCTTACCTGAAGCCCCAGATGATTTTACGTCAAGTTTCGATGAAAGTGCCTATGAAGAAGAGTACAATAAGACTGATTTAGATCAAGTAGAACGCGAAAGGACCTCTTTAGATAGATATCATGATGATGACTTTAATCATGATAGGATTCTTGAAGATGTCCCTGACGAAGAAAGAAAAGTTGATAAAATTGCACCTAGTATACAAAAGACTGCATCACCTCCCAGGGCTGGTTCCATCACAAGAAAGCCATCTGTAGATAGCTATCACAGTCAAACCCCGCCAGTACTTGATCGGAAAACTTCTCAAAGTTCTTTCGCATCGCATCAGGAAGAAAAACTTTCCATTACCACAACGCAAGAAGGCTAGTGTTACATTATATAATATATACAAATATATATTTTTAGACAATAGATTTTGTATAAATCATTCTTTGATGTATTCTACAAAACTTAATTTTGTTATGTATACGTAGGTTTGGTATATTTAATGTTCTTATTTTAATTTTACAGAAATTGCCGCAGAGAAATCAAAAGTGACTTTCCAAGACGAACGAACGACATACCACGAGGTACCTGATGAAAATAGTTTTCATGAAAGACAGGAATCGTTTGATCAAGGTGGTGAGTTCCAAGACGACGAACAATTTCAAGATGAAGTTTACAGAGATGAGAAATTTGAGGAGCAAGAACAGTTTCCGGAAGAAGAACAATATCAAGAAGAATTCCCGGAAGAGGAGAGAAAAGAAGAGTTGGAATTCGAGCCAGAACAACCAAAATTAACGCCGAAACAGAGATGGCATCGGGCATACAATAAAATCGTCATGCAGCTAAATGTAAGTACTTAGTTTATGTTACCGAAAGTGATCTCTATTTTTAGTTATGTTAAACAATTATCCTGATTGTTTATTAATTACAAACTAACATGATTAACTATTATTGAAAAACATAAAAAAAGATACTTATATTTTTTTAAGAAATCTTTTACTATAAACATTTTTTGTGTTATCTTTTTTTTGGTATTTGGTAATATTTGAAATGGAGAATTATAACCATCAATGCGTTACAACAACAGAAGAAAACCAGGTAAGAACTAATTTTAATCTGTCTGAAACATTTATGACACAAATATATTCTATTTTATTTTATTAATTTAAACATGTACATATTGACAATTCTTCGTAATCTATTGGAGTAATAGAATCTAAAGTTAATTTTGCCGTAAACAAACAATTTATTTTCTTTTTGTCGTGGCGATTTAGCAATTCTAACATAGAGTGAAAGCCGAGTTATTTGTAAAAGTTGTCTCTATATCGTTACGGCTTCCTCGGGAATTAACTTTGTCCCAGTAGGATGCGACAGCGAATTGCCTTAAGTGCCAAGCAGAACAATACCTTGGTTGGTTGTATGGTTTTGTATCGAGTGAGAAATACCGAGTTTATTGAGAAAATTACCTGGATTTAACCTAGTCCCACTTACATTTGCAGTTACAGCTTGGTACGAGAAATGAATAAACAGTATTTTTACATTAAAGTTAAAATACAGTGAATCTTATTCGTTTTTTTATTAATTGAATGCCTATGTTAAATATTTAAAAAAATAGTAACAGGTATAGAGAAAGTTATAAAAATATCTTAAACTTTTTCATAGCTGTATTGATATTCTTGAAACTAGTTCGTGCCTGAAATCGTAACAACTAAAATACTTGGCAATGTTTACTCGAAAATTATTTCTTTTTCGGTTTACCTCGTATCAGCTCAATCTACCGTGCCTTATAATAATGAAGGTATTGTCGACTTGGGAATAAAGTGAGAAAACCAAATTTCGTTGCCAATTTAATAATCAAAATAAAATCGAATAAAACACGCTGAGAAACTGTGACTAGTGATAAAATATCATTTTATTGACAGCTATTAATATAATGTTAAGAGGAACTTTCGCTACATTTCAGTATTATTCAATTTATTCGATATAAATTGAATTGACCTCTACCGCTTCGATATTGTTTTATATATTAGAGCCAATGATTTTTTCCTTCGAATTGTGCTAATGTACTTTGCCTCTCGCTCCTAGTATCCCGCGGGGTAAGTGGTCCCACCCGCTGACTCCCATGACGCCTTTGAACTCAATCACCTCATTAGTTCAACTCAAGTTACTTTATCCATAAACGAATCTATGGCCTCGTTCAGTTAGGAACCGAGCTTTGTGTCGTTCGCACACTTTAGCGATTTAAAAAGTATTGCTTTAATGTAGGAACGTCATGGCGGCGGAAGCGTGCGAGGGCGCGTACGCGTTCTCGCTTTTCTGCGGGTGGCCGTGGCCTCAATGTACGGTTACTATCAGTAATTTGTATGCAAACTCATTTCACTTCAGGTGTGAATGTTTAGTCCTCGTTTTTCCATTGCTGTGATCTGTCTTACTTGGGAAAAATAATGGGCCGAACTCGTAAGGTCCAAGCGGCTAGTGAGGCCGACGTCCGAAACAATCGGTCGTTCAATCGCTTAAGTGGATCGCGGTTACGTGTCCGTCGCGGGTCCAGTTTGACCGATTTAGATAAGCTTCGTTGCAGTACTGGCTCTAGTGGTGGTGGATCTATTGGCGATTTGATGAACATGTTCAGTGGTAGTGCTACATCTATAGGCAGTGACAGTTTGGTGGCAAGGACCGTCCCACTAGAAACTGTTAAGCGAAACATTGCACCCATTGCAACTCCTCCGGCTCGCCCGCCGCCCTCCCCGCTCATACACATATCTCGGCCTTTGGGACCACTGACTATGGCTCAAAGGACGCTGCGGTTCAGTAGGCTGTTAAAGTACCAGCCTTGTTCGTCAGATGTTGATATTATTCTGGTAAGAGACTAGATCTAGATCTTTTTAATCGGTAATAGTTAACACAGTATGGTTTTTTATTTGTAATGTTTATATATTTTATAACTAGAAATAATTCCAAACGGCTGTACTTGTTAGAAACTTATTATATAATTTTAAGCTCATTATTATAAATTTCAATCATATAAAAATCTAAAAAAACCCTCAAAATCTATACTAATCTTAAGTTTACAAGATATTCTTTTTGTGTTTAAATATACACAACGATAGCCATACAATTATATCATCGTTTTATTGTAAGATGTTAGAAAAAATTCAAATAGTATTAAAGCATTTATTATTTACAAAACTTAATCGTGATCTTAATTTTTCTAAGCATATTTCTTCATGAATTTTAGTAAATATTTCAGTTTAGGCATTTCAATATTGTGAATGCATCTGTTAAAGTCACCGATAACTTTGACGGAGTGTGTCATCATTCTTGAAATAATGTCCTTCAAACAAACACTCAAGTCTGATACTTCTTTGAATCCGTGAATTGCGATCTCAGCCATTACTACTGGAAACGGTGATGTCTCGTAAAGAAACTGAAAAACATCATATAATTTAAAAGTATTTTTATATACGCAATAAACATACATTTCACCAAGAGATAGAGTGATTTATAAGGATGGGTTTTATATAATTTAAGTTTAAAACTTTATGTCAATTGCTTGAGATAAGACTCGTTCTATATATGTAAATGTTTGATATGCATTACAACATGTATAAAGCTGGTCTTCCCATTTAATATTATAGTTTGAATTAACTTAAGTCCATTAGATTCCTTACAACATGAACAGAGGAATTTTAAAAACTTTAGTAAACAGAATCACAAAATATATTTTTTTTATTTATAAGAAATCTTACGAGATGAAAATCGATATTATATAAAATTTTATCCTTGAATTGAGATGTGTAAAAAGTTTTGACATATTGATGAAATTCTAAATAATATCTACCATATGTTTAATATAAAATAATGAAAAAAAATCATGAAACGTACCACGGTTCTCTCTAGGTCCTGACTTTCATGTGAGCAATTGCCGCCTACCTGTTGCTGTTTTTGACATTCGAATAATTTTGATGCTGAATACTTCTTAAGATTTTCCAGTGTTTCAAAATGAACTTGCAACTTTTCTGAAATATTTCTTGAGCATAAAAAGACGTGGGAGAGCCATGCTGAAGCATTTGCGGATTCATTAAATGGGCCGGCTCGTCCGAAATGATAACACGGGCTTAAAGAATACTCATCGTGAAATGGTAGTTGTGCTTGAAACGGTGCTCATTCTGTGTTTCGCTTATTGAGTGAGGATATCGGTAAAATATCGATAAAAACAACAACGCAACCAATACCTAGAATATGGCGCGGTTGTCCATGGGCGGCGGTATTCTCTTACCACAAGGGAGACTCACCTGCTCCATTGTCCACTATACCATAAAAACATAAGAATTGATAAATTGAAAAAAAAAACAAAAATTAAAAAATAATTAAATCCTCTACTATTCAAATTATTTTGATTTAAATCCATTTTTCTTTACCTATCCTATATGTCGCATTCTGATGTAAATATTAAAGAATTTGACTAATATTTATAAATCAACTAATCCATTGAAGTAGAAATAAATCTCTAATAAAAAGTAATTTTTAGTTTGTCTTCATTTTAAATAGGTAAATTTAGAATAAACATAAACTTTTAGTTATATGAATCGTGTTACTTATTTTTCTATATCATTAAAATTACTGTTAATCAAAAATATATTATTTTGATTTTAATTATTTACAACTTTTCAGTAAATATAAAAATGGAAGAGCTGACTTAGTTATACACAAGTATTACTCATGTGAATAGGTCCTAATAATACGACGTTTGTTTTGTCCACATCCTATATTGTTCAAAACGGATATGCTCACATCTAGATAAACAAGGAAGACTCACCCATAATAACTAGTTTGTATAAACGACATACACCTACCGGATTTAGAAATTAGTCACTAAACTGACATACGCTTTTTTGTTTCTCTATAACTAAATCATGAAACCCATGACGACTAGACTTAGTTCTTTTATAAAAGTAGAAAGATAGGTACGGATTTGAAAATTTAAAAATATTTAAATCTATTTCAGATATTTTTTGGAATTAGTTGCTTAGGGTAACCTTACTAAAAGATACACTCAAAACTGTTTCTTAGTCTGAAAAAGTTCTCTATGTAATTAGTGTATTGTCTCCCACGCAAAATAGGCGCAATAACCTCGTCGAAACCAGTTCGTCTTACAGTTACAAATATATATGGGAAGGCAAAATAAAGGTGTTATTTTTATTGGAAATGTACATGCAAAAACTTTTAAAAGATAACCAAGGTTTCATATTCGAGGGATTTCTTTTCAAATTGGATTGTTTAAATTATAAAAATAAAAACAAATACTTGATTTACACATACAATAAACAAAATTATAAGAAGTAATGGCTTAAAAATAAATTAAAAGACGCTGTTAATTTTAGAATTAAAATAACATTTTATCCTTCAAGTTAAGCATCCGGTTTGAAAAAAAGGCATTAAATTGTAGAACTTAATTAGTCGTTTTTGATATATAGTAGGAATTATTATGAAAATAATCCATATATTTAAGCAATTATTAATAAGAAATAATATTTCTTGCTCTATCTTGCTAGAAACAATAGAAAAAAATAATTTTGATCAATCTTTCTTAGTCTAAAAACACTTTAAAGGTAAAGAATATTTAATTATTTTAATGACTATTTTATTTATTTGTTCCACGACCAATTAACAATGCATTATAAGTATACATAAAATAAACTATTAGTAAAGTTAGATTTTAAATATTTGTAGTAATCTTTGTTGACGTCCATTATACTAAACGTATGTAAAGTAATATATGTACAGAAATAAACAACAAACATTATTTGTGAATAAGTATTAAGCTATAAACGTTTAAACTAACCTGGCAATCTCTGAACTCTCTGATAGCCCAATGCTAAGCAGAGCGTTACATTTTCATCAGCAAGCTGCAGATTCTCACCCAGAAGTTTTACGATGCTCTCCTTACAATAAGTGCCGTTGCGGGGTTTACGATCGTGAATTATTACCTAGCAAGTTTTTAAAATGAACATGAAGCACTTTATAGCCAACTCTTTAACTTCTACCATACATGAAAGTGGATTGCTTAGATTTTATTAATATATATTTTTTTTATTATATAGCGGGTAACGGAGCAGGTGGGTCTCCTATATAGTAAAGGAACACCGCCGCCCATGAACAACCGGGACAAAGTACGCGCAATGGTTGAGTTCCAGGCTTTTTACGCCGCTTAGCGGAAGTTTTAAGAGCCTTCGATATCTTTACTCACAAACATAGTACAAGTACCGTTTCACGCTGAGTATTCTGTGACCCGGTGGTGTCAGTTCGGACGAGCCGGCAAAATTAGTGCGTCAGCATATGCTTCAGTTTGGATCTGGGACATGACATCGCCCAGCCCCTGTCATGCCCTTCCAGAGACCGGTAAAATTATAAATAAAAATTTAATTGTCCGGACCAGGATTCGTACCTGATACATCTCGCTTCATGATGCAATTTTAAAACCATTAAGCTACGAGGCTCTCAAATTTTACCATTTCATGCAGAATTTTCACAGAATACTCAGCGTGACTGGTTAGTTGTACTTGAGACGGTGCTTCTACCTTTTTTCGCTGAGTGAGTGATCGGAGGCCCTTAAAATGCTGCTTAATGGCGTAAAACCTCGGCAACACAACCAATGCGCGGACTGTGTTGCGGTTGTCCACGGGCGGCGGTGTTCTCTTACCAGAGCTTCGTTGTCCGTTATATCTTTAAATAGTAAGCATTAAAAGAAACCAATAAGCCTATATGAGCCAATAAGCCAGTAATTATTGGTAACAATAAATAAGATTAATTGAAATTGGCTAATGGGACTATAATTAATTCATTTGATAAATGTAATTCTCGTTTAATTATACATCTAAAAATGTACGAAAACTAATTTAAGATAAACTAACTTGTTCGTAATTTCTGAGCGTGTAACGATCCGTGACCTGTTTTCCAACTCTTTTGCATATTTTCTACTTACACAGTAATTTCATGTAATTTGAATTGTTGACCTAACTGTAGGTATGCCTACAACACTTTTTGAAATAGTTACATTCCACCTATTTTCTAATATTTGGCCTTTATTTGTTTGATAGTTAAAGCTACTTTGTATATAGAACAATATTTCCTTTGATTGATGTTCACTAATGTTATTACATATTTGAACATACTTTCTATAGTTTCAATCTTTATTTTTATACTAACTGATGTCAACGAAATTCTTTCTACAGTCTAAGTGTTAATTCGTAAACTAAGTTAAAAAATTTAAAATGTCTATGATACTCAAGTTTTCTTAACTTTTTATTAAAAAAAATTGATGTTCCTTAATCGTATGAGTTTTTTTGTGTATATGCAACCATTTGACCATGACGATAGATTTTTAAAATTATAAAAATATAAATTGTTTCCGGTTTATTCGAAATTAATGTTTTTTTAACAATGAAAGGATTTTTTGGGACCTTATAAAAATGAAACTCATTAAATTATTCTACTTACTTGAAAATATAACGATATTTGTTCAAGATATACTGTCATATAGTTTATAGCTTTATCAGCTTCATTTTTCATGAGTAGTTTAATTTGCGACACTAATGTGTCCATATCCTCTCTCGATTTCTGCGTCCTTACTTGTATGTCTGCTATTAACGTTCGATAGCCATTTATTAAATTGTCCTGAAAGTCTGTAGTCTGAAAAGAAAATGAAAAAAAAAAGTTTGATAAAATTAAAGTGATATTTCATATAAATATTAATTTTGCTTTTATGTGTTAAGATCAATTTTTCTATCGTAATTTAATTAACTATAAAATGTTGTATCTTGAAATACTACGTACAAATACTATAAATTATAAATATTATATTATATTATAGTATAAATTATATATATATAAATAACAAAATTACCTAGTTGGGTATATTTTCTTAAGGGTGTATGTTTGGGTTTATTTTCTTTATATTCATTTTTGAAATTTTGTTGCAAAAAATCTCTACACAATTATTTAGACAAAAAACTATATTATTTTATTGTACAAACCAAAACCATATTAAAAAGACGTTAATAGATGACTTAGAAATGTACGGTTATTTGGTTAATACACATACACATGATTTATACGAAAATTTAACTGAGAACGTCAAATCGATTAGAAATCCGTTAGCCGAGAATACCATTAATATTGAATGAGAGTTGAATGTACAAATTAATTGAATTCCCTAAGCTTGGCTTCACAAAAATGATAAAAATGACTATTTAATTAGAATGGTTTACGATTGTTAAGGTTTTCTTTTTTACATTAATTGTAAATAATTTATATTATTTTAATTTATTAAATTATTTATATTATACTTTTTATTTCCTGATGTGACATAACGTGAATAGAACAAAAGTATGAATGCGTTTCTTTCAGTTGCGTAGTTGTTAAGCTTTCTATATCTATTCAATCGAGATATGTGTTTCCCTGGAATTCAATTCACTATCACCGGCACAACAAAAACATGCGTGCAGCCAATAAGATACGGCAAAAGAAAAAAGTAGGCGATTATACATAGAACAAAATAAAATAGCAAAATTTTAATGAAACTGACCTGAATCGAAAACACGACGAATAAAACGGCAAGGATAAAAAAGGTTTCACGAGTCATTTTTTTATCTCATCTCTATGCACATTATTAAGTTGTTTTTTTTTATTTTCATAAAACACTGTTACCTCTTCATCAATGACTAAATGACTGAATGTCTTGTTGATTCTTTGTGCGTTATTGTTTTCATTTCGGTCCGTGATTCAGCCACCAATTGTTTTCATTTGAATTTGAATACAATGTACATACTATACATACTTTTTAATACCATTATTCTCGCAAAATAGCTAGTTATTTGTTTAGAAATGGGTCAGTATTAAGAAATATAAATTTATTTTCTGGTTGTATTTTTCTATATGTTTTCACGATTGTTTGGTATGTATAAAAATTAGCTTGTTAATGCAAGTATTTCAAATTCAAACAGCATAGGGCATTGAATATATTTCAGGAAGTCTTTAAATATTTTAATATTAAAGATTATCGAATTTCATAAATGAAAGGTAAGCACAAAAATCCAAAGTAAAATAAATAACGCTAAGAATATAAATCAAAGGAGGATATCGGGGAATAATGTTTCATTCTTGACAATACTTTTCAGGATGTCTCTGCATTTTAAAAGGACGATATAGACCTGAGAGTATAATATTTATGAGGGAGTATAAATTTAACTGCAATTCAGGTCGTACAAATTTATCACTCGAACAAAGTTTTATCTACTGCAGCTGGTTTATATTATGTAGAAATATTATATATTACAATGTTAAAATCTGCGCTTTTTTCATAAAACATATTTTTCAGCAAATAATATTTCGGCTCATTTATTAAAGCAAATATTTTTAATAACATTTATTTGCCAAGTCTAAATGATCAGAAGTCATATTATTCTTTACAGCTGAATTTTTCTTACAGTATAGAGATTGGTTCGCGTATTGATTGTGAGCGCCATCTGGTTACAACGTTGCAAACTACATTAGATACAACCTTAGCTTAGGTGAAGGGTTAACTTCAAGCAATAGATGGATAAACTTTATTTTAATTCAATAATAAATTTGTGAAATACAATCATGTACGTTAATAAGATAAGGACACAAAATGTTAAAGTTTTATCAGTTTATTTTCAATGGGCATTCAAATAAATAAAATAGAGACAGCAGTTGCAATTAACATAACGTATAAACTCTTCTTTGTATGCCAAATGGATACAGCTAGTTTTAATTTTATTAATGTTTGACAGGGAAGTTATATGATTCGCTACGAGAGCCACGTATAGCCTAATATATTTTCATGGTACTAAGAACAACATTAAAATTATACGACTAGACTGGCTTGCCACGCAAATTCACTGGATCTTTGAATGATAAGCTGTTGAGAGCCTCGTAGCTAAGTTGTTTAATAAGTCTACTATGAAGCGAGAGATATCGGGTTCGAATCCCGGTCCGGACTATTATAAATTAATTTATTATTTATTCGGGCTCTGGAAAGGCTTGACAATGGCCAGTCGAGAGTCTTAATACTGTCGCACTCGTGGGAAAGCCATGCTGAAGCATATGTGGATGCACTTATTGGGCGGGCTCGTTCCAAGTGATACCACGGGCTCACAGAATACTCAGCGTGAAATGGTAGTTACACTTGAAACGGTGCTTCTACTGTGTTTCGCTGAATGAGTGAGGCTATCGGAGGCAGGCACTTAAAATGCCGCTTAAGTGGCGTAAAAAGCCGACAACCACTAATGCGCCGACTGAGGCGCCATTGGTGATGAGCGGCGGTGTTCTCTTACCATAGGAGACCAACCTGCTCTATTGTCCGCTATACCATAATTTTTTTTCCGTAAATCACACGCTATTTATCCACACTTAGCTAGCGTTATGTTGAATAATATATTTTAAGATATATTTTTTGTATCCGTCAATATCTAAGATTATATAACTGTAAGTAAAATACACAATATAGGGTCGGGTAAAAAAAGTCCTTTATTTGATAATACGAATGTCACAGAAAATGTGAAGTTAATCATTATTAAAGTAAAAGTTTAAGTCTTGTTATGTAGGTAAATATATTTTGAATGATGTAAAATTGAATTGAATTTTTAAAGAATATTCAGAATACTCAGCGTGAAACGGTACTTGTACTGTGTTTCGCTGAGTGAGTTAGGATATCGGAGGCCCTTAAAAATGCCTTAAAATGCTTAAGTGTCGAAAAAAAGCCGGCAACACAACCAATGCGCGTTCTATAGCGCGGTTGTCCTTGGGCGGCGGTGTTCTCTTACCATATAGGAGACTAAAAACTTACAAATATATGTATTTTGTAATGAAAAATACTAAAAAATTAATGTTAAAGTCAACTGAAATTCAAAATTTTTTATTCAGTATTGGCTTCAATCAAGCTCTTATGAACCTACTACAGATTCAATAGGAAATTAGTAGAGAAGAATCGGCTAGAAACTCTGATATTTTTTATTTTCATTTTAAAATTCATTACAATTACTCCTTAAGCCAATTGTTTTTCGGTTGGAGCACCTATGTTATTTAGTGGTGTAAAAAACAGTTATAAATGCGTACATATATGTATCTATAGGCTGTGTTTTATATACGCAACGTGTATGAAGTAGTGAGTAAAAAAATTCTCAATTATATATCCGGAGACGAAAACAAATGCATTAAAAACTATAGAGAACAATCTTGCTTACTGAAACCTAGAATTAAATTGAATTGTTTCAGCGTCCTCATAAAATTTTACAGTTGAAATGAAACCGAACTGTAGGCTTTTTATTACAATTTGCCTTCGTAACAAAATGGTGTCTTTAAAACGCAATGTTGCAGAAAATGCTGAGTTAGCTACATCCGAATGAGGTTGGAAATTTATAATGAGATGCATTCAAACAAATATATTTTCCGTTTAACGCGCACTAGCATTAGATTCTAGCATTAGTTTTTAAAGTATAAACTTTCTTTATTCTACGGAAGAAATAGAATTACTTTTAATTCCGCCATCTTCTACCGCAAAGCACGTACTTGGAATAAATATACCTCTGGTTTCTTTGAGATAGATTGTCTCATTGTTTAATCTTATTGTTTCGTAAATGTTAGCTTAGATTTCAATTATATTTAAATATGGATAATTTCAAAGCATTTAGGTTAGGTTGCTTTAAATTTCTCAGATTAAATGCGGCAACTGAATATGTTTCTTATTCATGCCCCTAAGTAGAAGAATGAAATATAAGATATTTTTCATTTATATTGCCTTTTTTTGTAAGGAAAAGCACGTGAACGCTTAGAGCAAAACGTTCATATAAACCTCATAGTTTGTTTGGAATTCCATCGGCTGCGTTGCACGAAGTTTCCTAAATCCGACACGTAATTGTATGCGCATTAAATTAGCATTATTGCGGATAATCAGCATTGTTTAAGCTGAGAGGAGAGCACGATAAGTGCATTAGACCACGCTCAATAAATAAAACTCAGGTATAGAACGTTGGTTGAATAATAATATACCCATGATTAAAGAGAAATAAGAGTTTTATAAAGTTTTTATAACTTATTATTGCATTATATAAAAATAACACAAAATTATCGAAGAATTACAAGTAATACCTGTTCCTCAACAGTTATATATACTTAAAATTAGAGGTACAATCAAATTTACAAAACAAAAGTTCTTTATATTTTTTTTATTAACCCTTATGTTATAATTCAATGAAAATTTCATAAAAACACAATTACTTATTATGAAAAAAATATTATTTTTCATAGAATTATTATAGATACAGCACACTTTTAGCATTTAGTATACTTGTATTAAACTGAAAGTATTTTGTACAGTTAAATTGCTTCATACAATTATCTTACAGGTTTTTTGAGAAATATTTTAAATTTTTATTTTTATTTAAACTTTTAAGAAATGAATATTAGGATATTTTTGTTAATGTTGATGTAAAAATGACGAGAAAAGAAATGATGTGAAAAATGAATGATGTAAAAAAAATGGATTAGTACTCTTATTGCAATTGTAAAAGAGCGACTGGGAAAACTATTATAATGGTTTATGATTAAAGTATGCGTTGTACAATAAGAAAATTCTCAGTTTAATCATGTAACTGGGATATAGAGGTCAGAGCAGTAAACGCGGAAATTGTATGCTCGGGTAATGCTTATTGCCTTTACATTTTCCTTCTAGATAAGGGCGCAAAAGCAGTATTCTCTTCACATACTTTCATACGTCATGTATACGTAATTTTACATACAAACTGCTAGACTGGTACAAACTGGTTTAAGTGATATTGCTTTCATTTTCGAATAAAATTTACGCGATAGTTTAATAATAAGACACTGTAAAATAAACTGGATTTATTTTATGTGAAATAATTTTATTAATTCAATATCTTTTAAAATAATTATTTACCTATTTAGCCAATTATGGCGCATTTCAATTAAATGATCCGAAAATAATAATCTATTTTGAAATTGTAAACTATTATATTTTACAAATATGTTTTGCATTTTTATCACAACTTCAGCTTATTTTTGTAGATTTCAGATAAACTAAATCATTAAAATTTCATGAAAAATTCAAAATTTCTTTAAACCGTCCTGGTTCCTACAAGAAAATCATATTTTATGCAACAAGTTTATCTGAGCTAATCTTTAGATTAGAACAGAACGTTCTCTTAAGGTCAGTTATAATCTGACGTTAGGAGAACGTTCTGTTTTTATAATATGATGAACGTAGGACTCAGTTTTTGCTCATCTTATTGACCTTTCATAGTTGACATATATGTGTAATTTTCTCCACTGC
Source organism: Delias oraia (assembly GCA_018230265.1). Lineage (NCBI taxonomy): Eukaryota > Metazoa > Arthropoda > Insecta > Lepidoptera > Pieridae > Delias > Delias oraia. Next base: position 11,042 of record DWCF01002267.1, on the reverse strand, counting down.
TAAGCTGTAGTTTTTTACTAGAGTAAATTGTGCTATTTTTATTTCATATATCACCTTAAAATTAATGAATTAACCTTTTTATTTATTTATATTATTTTAATTATCTGACCTTATTTACGATATTATACTACTACGATACTTCTACATAATCCATAAGTCACCCGTGGGAGAGCCATGCTGAAAGCATATGCTGGCGAACAAATTGAACCGGCTCTTCCGAAGTGATACCACGGGCTCACACAATACTCAGCGTGAAATTGTACTTGTACTGTGTTTCGCAGAGTGAGTGAGGGTATCGGAGGTTGTTTAATTAAATAAGCTATATTACTTTTGTACGTTATTTGTGAAAATGAATTGGCTCGTTAATAAAGTAAACTATGGCATCATAATCTTTTTGACTCTGTGCTGACCTCGCCAACTAAACGAGAATTTAAAAAAGTTATTATATACCTAATACCCGATTTGTTTACTTATTGTAGCCACTTCGTTTGCATTAATTAGGATTATCTGGTTTCAGGTCAAGTATAGAGCAGGGCTTCCCAAACTTATTTTCACAATGACGCCCTATAGAATTGTTATTTTTCTTGCGACGCCCTGCTCTCCGATAATCAAAACTACCTACTGTACTCGAAATAATGACAGTAGTAGTTAGTCTTATATGAGGTTATCAGAAAAACTTTAAATATATTTAATAAATATATTTGGAGTTTTATAAATTAATTACAGAATACGTACAAAAAAGGATGTAAATATAGATGTATATTCATTATTTATATACTTATTTATGCTTCGTAATAGGAAGAACGCTAATGAGAAGGATGTGCTTGCTTTACTGAGCATAGTTTCTGAAATTGAGGCTCAGATCGCGACGCATAGTTTGGGAAATCCTGGTCCAGCTTAATCCTAAAATTACTCACTATTTATTATTATATAAATCTTATCATCATTTATAAAAAATATTATCAATTTCCTAATAAAATATCACTTATGAAACCAATCTAACACATACTAGTGTGAATAAAACAAAATAAGTTTTAAAGAATTAATGTTTAAGCACCTAAGTTTAAAAGTTTTGTAAAGATCCAACTAGTAAGAAATGTTTGTTTACAAGGCTTCCTTTATTGTCTTACTGTGTCTTGTTATTGACAATACGACGCCTTGGGTTATTGTATTAGTTTCTAGCTTTGTAGAAAAAGCCGAAGGTTCAAAGAGACTATTGGTAGTTACCTACTATGTTGGCAAAACAATATTTAATGTTTTTTTACAATTTTTATTGATGATTTTATAATATTATTCACAATTATCTTAAAAATTCTAGATATTTGTTGTTATTTCTTAGAGATTAGTTTCGGCAATGTAACCGCGATTTGGGAATGCAGTTTGATTATTGTATCGAATGTCATATGTAAAGAATTTTAACTTTTGAAAAACACAGTAAATTACTAGCATTATAAGAAAAGCTAAAGACAGTCTCAAACTAATTAATTATACCTTGTTTGCTTGTTTGAAAATCTCATAAAATATTTGAAAGGCATAGTTTGTGCGTAATCGTTTACTTTCCGAGCCCTAAAGTTTTGCATTTGTATAAAGTTTAAATGTTCTAATATTCGCAAACATAAAGCCATTTACAACTTCCTAACTAAATATTAAAGATGTTTTCTACATTATGATCGGATAACATAGATTTTATACATAAACTTACCAACTATTTTACTATAATAAATAAAATTTAGTGAAAACAATGTCAACATGATACCAAAAAAATTCATGATTAGATTTCTTGGCCCTACTAAACTTTAGTAAGAACCATTTTAATCATGTCAACTCCAAGGAATCAGTGCGACCTTTTATGAGCTACAAGAACAGACCTACACTGATCCTTCTTATGTATGCTTTTAAAATATTTTTATGTAACATTAAATGTTAACTTATCTAACTAAAATAATTGTTAACTAAACTGTTAACTTAACTAAAATATACCAATGAATGTTACGAATAAGGGAAAATATTTATAATGTGACTATAACAATTCTTAATATAGCCATAGTCATAAACTAAAATGAAAATAATAGTAATTAATCACTTTCTAATCTACTTGGAAGAAAAGATAATCGTACTAAGGCAATCTTGGGATTGATATAACAGAAGATTAATTGAAACTTAACAAGCGTAACGTCAGGGTTTGGCAAAATTGTAATAGCTTTTCACGGGGCACTTAATACAGATAATTGATGAATTTAATATGATTCTCATGTGTCTATTATGTATATTTGTAATTGTAATTTATACGCAACATTCTTTTCATTGTCAGGTTCAGTAAACAAAGACAAACACGCAAAAATTATAAATATTTTCACCCGTGAGAGTCATGCTGAAGCATATGCTATGTACTTATTGGCCAGGCTTGTCATAAGTTCTACTACAGGCTCACAGGATACTCAGCGTGAAATTGTAGTAGTACTTTTAACGGTGCTCGTATTGGCTTTCTCTGAGTGAGTTAGGATATGGAAGGCTCTTAAAAATGTGGTTTTTGTGGCGTAAAAAGCCGGTAACACAACCAATGCGAGATATATGGGAGGATATATATAGGAGATCCACCTAATTCGTTGCTTATCATACCATAAAAACACGCATGATTTATGTATGACATGTTGCACCCAATGTCAGTGATTATTTAACAATCATTTAATGTGATACAAAATTTCATAATAGCATTGCCAAATATATATCAAGTTAAATTTTACGTGTAAAATGTTTAACAAAGCAAATTAATTAAGCAAAATGAATTGCATTTAGCGAACACGTTGTTTGGAATGAGAAATTGTTTTCGCAATATGAACAGAAATGAAAAATTAAGTGCCTTTATAGATAAATTGTCTTCTTTTGAATATTCAGGTTGGTTTTTAATTGCTTCCTTTTTAAAATTTTAATACGCAAGATTAAAATTCAGAAACTTCACTTATTCTAGTAACTGTTTGATAAAACTGTATTATTTGATTGCGTAGAAAGTATAACAAAAGATAGTAAATTTTTTTAACTTGTAATTACCTCTAGTGAATATTATCAAAATGAAAGGACAAATTTAAACTGATTCTTTTAATATTTTTCTGTTTTATTGAAGTGGTTTCTTAGTCAGAAATTGATTATGATTATTAATATTTATTATATTATATATATATAATTATTGATTATTAAATTGATTAAATTAAAGTAAACTTTAAATTCTTATTATATATTTATTTTTATATAATAGGAGCAATTAAGGCGGGTTAAATATTGTATATTAAAAGAACAGCTACAGTTTAGAATATTAACGTACCTATAACAAAAGATAATATAAAAAATATTGTAGAAATAACAATCCCTTGAAATTAACGATTTGATAAACATGAGCTCTTTTCTTTGAGAAACTTTTTTGCTCTTTCTTCCTTAAACGAATGATCTGAGCATCGACCCTTGTTTGATGGTGAAGAAATTTTTAACCCATATTATGATATTATGTTTTAGCCACTGAATTTTATTTTATAAAACGTATTTAAGAGTTTATTTTGTAGTTCTTGTACGTTGTATATAATGCGTATAATTTGGGCAAGAAAAAATTCGGAATGTAATATTTAAGAAATCAAAACTAATTGTTTTACGTTGCTAGCTGAAATGTGTTTAGAGCAAGAGTTTACCGCAAGTTTTCTCATCTTGGTCAAGAACAGTTTTAATTAACTTCGCACTTTATGACGTCACTGGTGTTGCCTTGACTAACTTTGTGTTTAAATTGTAACTCCTTTGATAAATTACTTTTGCAATGCTACATTAAAATCTAACTGATGTAAAGCATATTTTATTGTAAAAACATAACCGAGTACTTACTATATATACTAACCACACAAATCCAAGCCGATATCAATTCTAATAGACTTTTAAAGATAAAAATATCAAGAAACGTCTTTCTTTCTATTATTAGAACACTCTTTTAATGTCAAGCAAAACTTGATTACAGAAACACAAAGTCACGGTATAATGTTGGACTAAATTTGAAGAAAGAAATTCAATCATCGTATCGTGTAGTTTTAGCTCGTCATAGCTACAATTAGATGACATAGTTCGGATTGAGGATAATGCACATATAAAATCGAATGTCATGAATGCTAAGACCACATGCACTCAAAAGTTTCATTTCAAGTGTGTAGTAAACTTTATGGGACACTAAAGTTGGTGTTTTCTCCCAATGAACTTGACCAATGAATTAGTTTTATTATCGTCTTATGCCAAGAATGATTTACGGTCACTTGTGTTCTTGTGTCAAATGGATATCTACAATTACAGGGAATTACTTTTCTGGCAATGGTTTCAGATCTAATAGATTGTAACCTACTTTTTATGAAAAGAATTTATGTAATTTATATTGTGTTTTACAAAAATATATTAGTAGGAAAACAATACAGATTGAGTAATCGTTTATTATAACAATATCTATATACTTTATGGAGTTTCTAGACATCACATTTTACCTATATGAATAAGGAATTAGAATGTAGATGAGTTGTCTGTTCGAAGCATACGTTATGTAAATCTGTGTTTATATTGAGCCTAAGTAAATAGGACTGCCTTCCAGCTTCGAACTAAATAAATAATACAGTATGCCTTTTCGATATTGTAATATAATAAACTCATTTGTTGAGATAGTTATTTAAGTTGACTTTGTGATGTCCTTATCTTTGTAATTTTGCTAAACTAACATTTACGCACTTATACGCTATTTTTGACTTATAAAAATATCTATGAAAATGTTTTCGTCTGGTGTGAAAACTGTAACAATTATAGTTTTATCAAAGCGGAAACATAAGTTTATATTTTCAATAAAAATGCGCAGCATTTTTGGATTTATTAACTGATTATATATGCTTAATTATGTGATAACTTCGACATCATACAATACAATAATTTTCTTAACAAAATTTCTAGACTTTTTAAATATTAGTGGTTTTAATTGAATTTTTACGAAGCACCACTTATCAGCTAGGTTTTGTTGGCAACAAATTCGGTTAAATTCAAAATGAAATCAAATTAGTCTAACAAAGTTTCTTTGTGGTCGCTCATAAATCGCGATAGTCTTGAGAATGTTACGGCAAAGTTGATAACATCTTAATAGTTCTTGCACGTTCAAACGAATTGTTCTCCCAGGTAAGTTTGATTGTGTAATCTCTGCTCTAGGATTGCATAGAAATGTCTCATGCATAGTATGAGCTAAACAGAACATGCATTCACAACTTTGAACAGACTACGGAAATGATGAAATGTCATCTCTTAAAATTGGCTATATGGAAACTGTTTCCCGTTAAATTAGAAATTTATTGTGTCCAATGAAAACATTGCATAGGTTTCTCTTATATCACGTAGAACATCAAAAATAGCAAGCAATTTATAATGTGCAAAAGACGACAGCTACATTTTAAAAAGGTTTCTATTATAATAACTAGAAGTTCTCTCTTAATAATAGAATTGGATTTACTTACAAAATTATCTTTAACTCAACACTCGGAAATAATTTAAAGTTGCCTTTCTGGATGGCGTTTTAAGTTCGTGTCATCTAATGAGATCTTTTCCACTAAAAGCCTTTCTCTACAAGCACGTTATGAAATGTGATAGGTGGACAACGGAGTAGGTGGTCTCCTATATGGTAAGAGAACACCGCCATGAAAAACCGCGCCACAGTCAGCGCTTTGGTTGTGTTACCGGATTTTTCACCGCTTAAGATAATTTCACTCACTCAGTGAAATACAGTAGAAACACCGTTCAAGTACAAATATCGTTTCACGCTGAGTGTTCTGTGAGCCTGTGGTATCACTTTGGTCAGCATATGCTTCAGCATGGCTCTCCCACGGGTGCAAATTATATTTTATTAAATCATTAGAAATAAAAACTATATTGTTGAGATACTTAAAGTGGTATTTCAAACTTCGAGTCTCAACTTACTGTAAAGTGAGTTACTACGTTAAAACATTACTTACGATATGATGGATTTTCATGTAATAACGTTATAAACTTCAGCAGAGGTTCTATTACATAGAAACTCTGCTGAGGTTATTGATTTTACTGTATCGATATAGTTCTGTAAGTGTTATATGATTAAGAAAATCATCATCATTTAACCGTGGGAGAGCTATGTCCACCCCGGTTGTCCATGGGCGGCGGTATTCTTTTACCATATAGGTGACCCACCTGCGCTATTGTCCGCTATACTATAAAAAAGAAATGATAATGATTAATAATTGATTCTTTATCTACTTAATACTAATAGTGTCTACTTAATAATCTCTTTAAAAGACGTCTAGTTTTTCAAGTATTAATCCAAATAATAATATTTTAGATTCTTTTAAAACATATGAGTAAAAGACTAAAACACGGTTTCAAAGTTAGACTCGTAACTCGTTAACTCTTTCATATATATAGCCGAAAACATTTTAAAATCTTGGAGTAGATTTTAGTCTCTTTAAATCTACGCTGATAAATGTTCAAGCTTAGCTCGCAATAAAACATCTCATTTAGGAACTCAAAGTATCAAATTGTCACTAAGTCTATCACCAGAGTTCCCGTTTTTGCTTTGAAGATTCTTCGGAATTGTCTAACTTTTATCGCTTAGATAACAGCGTCCGCAGTTTTTAAGAAGTGACATTTGCAGAAAGCTCTTTAATACAATTTTTATTTCAAATGACGCAATTTTTTCCAAACAAATTTTTATTATTTAATAAGATGAAATTAAATTCAGTATTTTACTTTAGTCATATTGAAACCGTTTCAAATAAATCTACTTTAGAAAGAAAAGCTAGAGAGAACTAAAATGAGAACTTAATTATAATATTAAACATGTGTAAAAATTAAAATCCTCTTGTTTATATTTAATATTTTGATATTCCGCATAACAGTGAATGCGGTAAAAGTTTAATATTAATCCTACCAGAAATCACGAATTGGGAGGCTGAATAATCTCAAATTTCCACAGTTTGGATGTTTTAACAGTTTCCGAATGAGGGAACACGTTAATTTTCTGAGTAAGAGATGAATTATTCACAAGCCAAACCGTTTTAAATTACAAATTTCAGAAAGAGTCGTATTCTTAACAAATAAGTGTTTCATTTTGTCTAATTATATTTTTATTTTATGCATCAAAAGTTTTATATAGATTGGATAAGAATATATTCAATTCAATATTAATATTGAATTGAATATTGAATTTAAAATACAGTTGCCAAGCTCGTGTCCTTTTAAATTATATGTTAGTGTTATTGCGTGCTGTATAGACGAGAGTAATTAAAAAGTAATAAAGTTTTAAGTATTCCCAAATGAATTTTAGCTGAAGTTGATTAAACTAATTATGTAAATGGGGAAAGACGAGTATTGCAGTATGTTACGCAAATGAACTGATAAAGCGAGATAAAACTAGCGACGTTGCGTTGCCAAAACGTAGTGACGTATTAACATGTTTTATGAATTTTTTATTAGTAAAATATTAAATGACAATATTATATATGCAAAATAAATGATTATTTTTTTATTTAGACAGTAGATGGCTTAGAACTCAGTGCACTGGTTGTTTTTGTTATTATTAAATTTCTCAATAGAAACCGTCTATATTTAAATTTCATATCTTGCCATGCATTAGTTTCTGCAATGATTATTTTCCAAATTTATTTTATTTTATCGGAACCGTTATTTATTTTATAACTGAGGTTTAGTTATCTGGCATTTTAAATTATAATTCAATTGGAAAAAGTTTTACATAAATTGTTCATATTTGGTTTAGTGAAAACTATGTGTATTAAGTTACATTACAGATTTTGTATTTAAAAGGAATACATTTTCAACAGAAAATAAATTAGCTATTCTGTAGGCAAAACAAATGGAATAATTTAACCATAAATATTTTTATGTTTTGCATCAAATTATTTTTACTAAACTTATCCTGAAATTATTAAAACAATCCTTGAAAGAAAATCATTTTAATTTTTTATGAAATAAATGTAGTACTTTGATAATATCTACCAGATTTATGACTGTAAATCGTGTACTTTTTTCATTGAATCAATAGTGCACATTTTTAAAGGCATAATAATAAAGCTACACATAGCACAAAAACAAGGACAATAGAAGCTTTCCTGTGTCAGGCGAGTCTCTTTCGTTTTTCCTAGGGGAAACCTCATTTAAATAGGTCATGTTCCACGGCTAGTTGAAAATGTAGTCATTTTTATACAGTTTTTAGTTCGGAAAATAGTTGTTATTTAGCAAATGGTTGTTTTTAATTAAAAACCAACGTGATGTGTTAGGAGCTGAAAAAGTTGGCAATCTCAACTTTGTTTAATGCAAATAGTTATCTTATTTACACATAGACAATTTATTTATTCCAATGGCCTTAATATCATGAAAAGTGGCATATATAATTAAAGTCTTTTCAATCAGTTGGTTATTAATAAAATAGCACTAATACGCGATGATTGGCAACTTTTGTTTCATAATTTAAAAGAAAAGCGCCTTTTTGGACAATTCAATCGGTGAAGGCGGATCTTCTTCTGTGATAACCGATCACCGCCGTTCATGGACAACTACGCCATAATCCGCACATTGGTTGGGTTGCCGAATTTTTTACACTGCATAAGCAGTATAATTTCAAGGGCCTACGATATTGTACAAGGAATGTTTCACGCAGGTATTGTGTGAGCTCATGGTATCATTTCCGACGAGCCAGCTTAATTAGTGCATGAAATAAACATCTAAAACTCTTACTTATTTAAGAAAAGATATGAATAAAGTTTATAAATAATGCGGTAAATGTATTTTTTATGATATTTTACGTACCCTTTCTGCATTGGTTACACCCAGTTTAAAAATAAATATTAATTTGAAACAAAGTCTCTGAGTAATAACAGGAGAGCTGCAATGACAATTGCGGTCGCAGCAAATAGTGCGTAACCACTGCAATTTCACACATTATTCACGCCTTCCCAGCGGTATCAGTTGAATCTTGCTTGCATTATGTTCCTACGAAATAATGACGTATTATGTACATTGTATTATTAGCTATTCCTATTATTATTATCTATTCAGACTACTGACTTCTTCAAAATGAAATACTTGAAGCAGTTTATAAAATCCATGTCCTGGATAAAAACTGTATTTCATCACTTGGATTTTTAAACGAATTTTATCTACGAATCTCTGCTTTACCGTTCAATCGTACTTTGAGCGCTTAGCATTCATTTTAATGTAATACAGTATAAGTATCGTGCAGTTTTAGCTTTGACGTCTATGCTATTCGGTATAAATTAGTATACATTTAAAATTTATTTCTTTAATATCAAAGCGGCATTCAGACTTTTTGTACCTGCATAGGATTAACGCTAATCAAACGAACGCATATCGTTCTTTCTTTCTCTATATCGCTTAAATTTAATCTGTGTATCCATTGAATGTAGCTGTGATTCGATGTTATTCTAATGCAAAAATAGTTCTACAAATTTGATTTACCAAAGTGAGTAGTTACCTCCTCTAGCGCCCTGAATTTTTTTATCTCGCTAAGGTATCGATTGCCTCGTAAAATATGATAAAAACCTTCCCCTGTTATAAATGAGTGCGATCGCGTAAGTGTCGGCGCTGTAAAAGAAAATTGTCGTTTCCGCATTTTCCGATATGCAGATGCGGCAATCGGCTCGAGTGACGTCACGCGGTCAAGTCAGAGATGTCACGTATGGCGCCCTCAATCCCAAACGTTTTGCATTGCATATTAATGACGTGTCTGCGCCTCGGATTTTGATAGAGTGATTGTTGAATTCTATATATTGTTCTACATATTTATTTATTTAAAGATAAAAGACATTCTACTTTAGATAACGTTTTCAAAGGGTTGAATTTTTAAAGCTTAAATTGCAGTTTAACCAGTTTTATAACCGGCTTAAAGAAAATGATGTCTCGTTTAGAAGAGGCACTATTCCGTACTTGCTATCTAATCGTAAAAGGTACAATGCCCGAGAAAAACTCGAGATAATCTTTCGGTTAAAGGTTTATTATGATTACGAGATACTGTTAATTCTTATTACGAATCTTATTCTAATAACGAGGAACTTTGAATTTTAAACAAAAAAATTGAATATATTGGCAACAATTCAATAGAAAAACAGTCTATAATTTTTACGACATATCTTTAAAAGTAAAAAGTAAACTTATATGTTTAATATAAGGCAAAGAATTCTAAATATGTTCCGAAAACTATTGGAAATACACAAACCGACGAGACGCTTGACTTTGTTTTATAATATATTTGTAGTCTATTGCATATATAAAGTGTCTGTATAATGAAATAATAACATGAAAACAATAAAAATACACAATTTTAATATTCCATTTTCAATCCTATATTGTTTCAAATTTTCCTTAAATTTTTCATTTCACGAGAATTACACGTTCAGATAGATTAATGCCCGAGGCTTTGTTAACAAACATGCGTAATGAAACTCTCATTCTGGCTAAGAGACGTGTCTTTATAACATGTTGTTAGTAAATAATGGTATAATTATATGTTTAGCGTCTGAACATTTTCGCTGTCTACCTAAATATCTAATAACGGTTCACCAGCTTTAATTTTTTATTACATCATTGAGAAGGTAAATGAATTTAATTTTAACTATGTAATACATATAAAATTTGTAATATATTTAAGTTTACTAAGCCCAAAACAATTCAAGGAAATAAAAAAAATACAACGGTTAAATAATATAAGAACTGGTATTGTATGCATTTTGTTGATATAATATTTCTTCGCCCGAGTCAAGAAAAGAATAAGAAATTTAAAGACTAAACCGAACTCAATATGAAATCTGCTTTTGAATATGTACTGATGCAATTGTTTGCTTGCTCATTGTTTACTGAAAATATTATACTGCTTACAAATAATACTTTTAAACCCACAACGTTGACAAATATAGGAATTGAAAACAATTGTTTCTTATACATGACATTTTTTCTTGATATATGCAATTTCGTCGCTATACTTTTCA
>DWCF01002266.1:0-24901 GCA_018230265.1 Delias oraia | reverse complement strand
GGGTTGGTGATCGCAAAACATCTGCTGTACTCGAAAGGGCGCTGCTGCCCACCCTCCGGTGAAGTGTCCTTTATATATATATTATATATGTATATTTAAAACAAATTTTTGGCGACATTTAAAAAAAAGAAAGTAACATCAAATTAATAACTTTCTTTTGTTATGCGAGTTTAATTTATTTAGATATTTTCCGTATTTTGTTTTTGGTTGTTGTGGCCATGAAGTAATGGGAAACCCGTTACAAATTCAGACGAAGACGAACCAGGCAGTGTCAAAATGTGGGGTTAATGATATTCACCATCTAACTGGAATCTAATTTGTGTAATTCTCATTAATTTTATTGTTTTGCATGTAATATTCCATGACTGCTACTATGCTAATTCTAAGAATAAATATTATTTTCCTATATAGGAAAACGGTTTTAAATGATATATTTAAGAATCTCGTGGTCGAGAGATCTTATAGCTTCCGTGACATCTTGTTAAAATGCTGAAGCACTAATTTGGTTGGCTTCTCCGTTGTGATACCACGGGCTCACAGAATACTTAGCGTGAAATGGTACTTATACTGTGTTTCGCAGAGTGAGTAAGGATATCGGAGGGTTTTATGAAGTACCGTTTAAGCGAAAAAAGCCGGCAACATAACCAATGCGCGGACTATGCGCGGTTGTTCATGAGCAGCGGTGTTCACTTACCATATAGGAAACCCACCTACTTCGTTGTCCGCTATAGAAAAAAAATGTATTTCTCTTATAATATATTAATCCTCTTAATAGTCTATAACATCTATTCTCTTAAGAAATGCTACCCATACAACCTGCATTAGTGAGAACTCGGGTTAGTGAGAAATCGTAAATCTCTTCAACTCTTACCAAGGTAAGATTATGTATTGATTTGATATAATTATTACTGATTACGATTAAAATACATGATCAAAGTAGGCCACCATTATCACAATTAAGACCAGACTTAATAGATACGTCACAATGTTTGTATATACCTCTTATTTCTACGACGAATAAATTTGTGAAGAGTTTTGAAGTGTCAGCGCTGTCACTGGGCGAAAAAGGTTGGAGAACCTCTTAGCTAAGTGGTCTTATAAGCCACGAAGCGAGAGGTATCGGGTTCCAATCCCAGTCCGGAAAACAATAATTTAATTTGTGATTATTCAGTCTCTGGATGGGCTTGACAGTGGCCGGGCGAGTGTCTTAATACTGTCGCATCTATGTACGCATGTTTGAAAGCATTTTGAGGTTGGTTAAATATTTTCCAAAACAATTTTTATGTTAAATAAAATATACATTATTTAATGTTTAAGCTTATCCACAATTCATTGCATTACATTAAAACCGTCATAATTTACTTCCGGTAGTCATATATTATGTAAAACTTACATATTTAATTAATTTTTATATAATGATAGTCTTAATTACGTAAATCGCTATAGAAAAAATTTGTTTGTTTTGTATTTTAAATTTACTGTTTTTGCCCCCGTTGGAGAGCCTTGCTTAATCATAAGCTGACACACTCATTGGGCCGACTCGTGCGAAGTGATACCACGGGCTTACAGAAAAATCAACGTAAAATGGCAGTTGTACTGGAAGCGGTGCTTCTACCGTGTTTCGTAGAGTGAGGATATCGGAGGCCCTTTAACATGCTGCTTAAGTAAGTGGCGCAAAAAGCCGCAACACAAAAATGCGCAGACTATGGCGCGGTTGTCCATGGACGGCGGTGTTCTCTTCCCATATGAAAGAACTGCCGGCTCCGTTGTCCGGTGTACCATAAAAACATATATAACGCATGACGCAGTCTGTGGTATGTGGCAAAAATATTGGTATTTAAAATACATATTGAGATACAAATAAATATTGAGGGTAGAGGCATTGTCTGCGGTTTAGCATTCATGTCTTTTAAACTTGTTTTACACACATTCAATAGAATACTTTTTCACACATCGACTGCACTAATTTAGCTAAAAAAGATTACTGTATTAAAAAACGGTTATTTTATTTAGTTCTGTTTATTAAATGGCGGTCAATCTGCGTACAATCTTTTTGCAATATTGTTGTCTTGCTGACTTTTTATGATATTCTCTTAGAGAAAAAGAGTATTGTTACGCTGGAGTTTTATAAGTACGTGATATCACTTCGTGCGTATTGGCTCAGCATGGTTCTTCTTTTTTATGATATGGCCAGTAACGCAGCAGATAGGTCTTTATGAGAGACTACACCGTACAGGGACACCAGCGACGCAGTCCGTGTTTAGATTGTGTAAACACTGTTTTATGCTGTATTTTTTAAAAGCAATCAAATATCCCCACTCAGCGAAATACAATATAGATTGTTTCACGCTTGTATTCCGTGAGCTCGTGATATCACTGAACGAGCCAGCCAAATTAGTGCTTCAGCAAGGCTCTCTCACTGGTAAGACAAAATTAAGACACTCGCCCGGCCAAGTCAAATACAACTTATAATTTAAATTATATATCGCAACCGGTACAATTGCCTATTTTTAATTTAATATAGTTTGAAGACGCTGGATGCAGGTCGCCTCCGACAAGTATGCATGGAGGTCCAAGGGGGAGGCCTATGTCCAGCAGTGGACTTCTTGCGGCGTGAAGGTTAGTTTGAAGCTATGCGAGATCCAGTAATTCGTATGAATTATTCAATTCCATACGCCTATGTAAAATTATATTTTTCGTAAAAGGTCAATTCATTACTAAAACATTTTTCTTTTTTTGGTCCTCGAACTCCTGACCCGAGATATAAAGTTATATGTGACAATTATAGGTTATTGATGTTCACAATCATCTATGATAATATATCTAATAATAATATATCTAATAATAATTTATCAATAACAAGCATTTATTTTTTATTTTTTTAATTGGGAAGTTATTGATCAAAAATAAGCGCTGTTCGTACACCTCGAATGCGTTGTCGGCTTTTAGGGATTGGTAAAAAAAATCGTATGAATGACAATTAATAGGGAATGTATTTGTTTTAAATGAAAAACATTCATATTGATAAGTTATTTATTTACAATTATATACTATGTCAAATTTAGGATGATAATTATGAGACATTGGTCCGGATGGTTAACCTATTTGATTAATCATTCTGACCGTCATAAGACACAAAGTATATCTGGTTAGATTACAATAAGACGAAACTTCGTGGACATGATATGTCATACTTAATATCCCAAATTTGACGTTCTAATAGTTGAGATCATTATATAAACAGTTTTCTCACACTTTTCTTAATATCACATATACTTTGGTATATTCGCATGTATTTTTATAATTTCATAGAGATTAAAATTATTTTTTATAACAGAAAATATTTCAAATCTTTCTTAAATTTGACCAAAACATCCTACAGTCTAGCGTAAGCTAAGTTAATTATAAGTAAAATTGGTACTTATTTCTAGAAAAAAAATACAAAAAAATTAAAATTGGCAAAGACAAACAAAATAATAGAGAATTTATATATTTCGCAAAGAGTATTTAGTACAGTGACGCTAAAAGCTGAAGGACTCGCGAAACACAACATCCTGATAGAAGCTTCAATTTTTTCAATCTTAACTAAAAATAACTAAAATTAAAATTGAAAAATACAATCAGAAAACTGGAATATAGAAAACGTTTCTATATAGTAACTGTATTCAGCAATATCTGCTAAATAAAACAAAATGTTTTAACAGCAACTACGTGAATTAGTAAAGAAAGGTTTATTTATTAAAAAAAACGTAAATTTATTAATTTGTTATAAATGGACGATATTTTCCTATTAATTATAAATAATGTTTAATTTATTCTGATGATATTTCTTAAATTATTGTCAGATGAAAAATATTAAGATTATAATAATACATAATTCAGAGTTACCTACTATTAACTTACATTAATTTCCCTTTCACGCAATCGCAAACTAAACACCTAGAAATTGGAACTTAATGGCCATAAATAATATGACTTTAACTTTCATATCATATATCTTTAGATTTTATTTAAATGTTAAATCTTATGTAATCTGTGTATCTTATATAATTATAATATTATTAATATCTATGTATTATCAGATATAGCTGGCCTAATTTAACCCAAAGTAAAATTAGTCAGAAAAACTTGGTGAAAAATTATCTCAAAATTGTAAGTTCTTTGCTCTAGATGCCCTCGACTAGAAGAGCCATAATTTTAGCCAAAACAAAGTGTATAGAGTAATGTTTTGATTATTTTTTAATTTTTTTTAGGAATGATGAGTTATTTAGATTTTGTTATTCAGAATGGTAGCAAAAAAATCAGAAGGCTCATCTAGGATAAGCGGAACTCTGACCCCAGGATGGATACACCCAGGCTATGCAATTTCGCGGTTCCGTAGGCTGCATTTTAAGAACAGATATACTCTTATTAGGTTCCACAGAGTTTATAAGTTACAAAAATTCTACAATTTTAGTTTAAAGATAATTATAATGGGTTAAACTAGGAATGCTGTTGTATGTTAATAATTTTCTTTGATTACTCAGCACTGATTTGTTTACCTTGGAAGCCAGTGTGCTCTGTTTGGTAAAATTATCCATTATTATATATATTTATTCGACTATATACAAATTCGAATTATCTTGTAAGCACTTTACTAAGACAATTTTGGAAACGAAATTAAATATATTTTGACGAAAACGAATATTTATAGCAATGTAATACATAAGTAATAGTTTTTTTATTTTATTTGTAATCTTTTACATACATTTATCAGTTTATTTTATTCCGCCGAGGTAAATTGTCATGTCAAGTGACATAAACGTCATATAGCATGCTAACTTCACATTAACGCTTATACCAAAGTGAATTCACTTTCCCCATCTCGAGAAACTCAACTCATTAAGGATTCTACCCCTTGGACAATAACCTTGTCCATAGACACGTATTCATAATGTCTCACCCATTTCTATGCTTTCGTTAATCATATTCTGTGCGTCTTCGTCTTCTATATCCTCATCATTGTCCAATATTGTATACTCTGTGTGTATGCTGGAGCTGTCTTCAGAATCATTGACATTTAAGTATGTGACTGTAGTATATGGTCTATTCTGTGCTGGACTGCTACGGATAGAATCATAGGCCGAGTCAGTGTTTGATACTGATCTGGCGTAGCTTCGTAGACTTGTTTGATTGCTCCCATAACTGGCGTAGCTACTTTGGTAGTCTGACGTAGTCTCCGATTGCTCTGGTATTTGTAATGCCGGAAGGCTTTTACGGCATCTACAGAAATCTATATCACCATCATGTGGTACGCTTGATGGTCTAAGCGTAACAGGCGAAACACGATTTTTGGATTTCTTGTCCTTACTTTTGAAAATTTTGAAGGCCTGAAACAAAAAATAAGATTTAAATATGAGAGTCGAGGTATGTGACTTATGTCTCATTAAATGTGAATTTTAATACTATATTGACTAATATAAATGACCCAATTCTTCATAATAATATACGAATTGATTGTTACAAAGAGTTTCCTTACAAAAGACTTAATTCATGTTTTTCAACATATAGACTTATTTCTGATCAGAAAAAATAAATAGCCTAGCTCTATGGTAAGAGATCACCGTTGCACAACCGCGTCTCAATCAGCACTTGCTGTGTTGCCGGCTTTTCACGTAGCTTAATCGGTATAATTTCAAAGACCTCGGATATCCTCACTCACTCAGCGAAACATAGTTATAGATTCACGCTGTTTCTGTGAGACCGTGGTATCACTTCAGACGAGCTGGCCTTATTAAAACGTCAGAATGGCTCTACCACGGATATGACATAGACCGAAGAATTTATGAATTTTTATTCAGACCGGGGATCCAACCCGATACCTCTCACTTCATACTTATAAGACTTAGCTGCTCTATAAAATGTATTTTTAAACCAATGTTTGAAAGCACCAAAAAGGTTTTAAACGATAAGTTTTATTCCATTTAAACAAAAATTGTAATCTATGTAAAAATATTACGTCAAAACACAAATATAATTTAAAGTACTGTATATGATTTAAGCATTATGATTGAAACAATTGTTCAAGGCATATTTTGTATGCCATGTATAAATAATTATATTTAATATTCATCATGTATAGTTGTAAACACGAAATTGAGGCTATCTTTACTGTGTCCGCATTTTAGACAGATAATGCAGGATTCATTACGTATACGACCGTAATAATTGATTATGTTCGCGTAACATGTCCATCTGACGCGCTCAGACTTCTCGTCTCGTACGTCTAACGCATTTTTTTATGATATCTATACGGAAGAGTTTTCTTACACAACATTTAATTAATGTTTTTTAACATATAGTAGTTTCTGGTCAGTAAAAGATAATCAAGCCAGTTTTTAATATATGTACAAATAAAAATATTTTATATAGCATAGCGGGCAACGTAGATGTTGGGTCTCCTCTATGGTAAGAGATCACCTCCGCCCATGGACAACCACGCCACAATCCACACTGGTTGTGTTGCTGGCTTTTACATCCCTTAAACGGTACAAAGGCCTTCAATATGCTCACACTTTGCGAAATAAGTGTTTTATAATGGTATTCCGAATTAAAACAAAAAACTCAAGAAATATCTCTATCCAATAGCAGAGTCAATGTGATCAGAAAGAATTTGGTTGTCGACGATTCGAGCCAGTCTACGATGAATGCGATCAATATGATATGAACTGTAAGAAAAATTCTTAGTCTTTGAGCTTTAATTTTATTCGTTTTTCCTACTAACGAAAGAGCTACTAAAGGCTTACCTATATGTTAAAACACAATTTGTGTTCATTTTATTATTTTTATTCTATAGCGAACAACGGAGCAAGTGGGTCTCTTATAAAGAACAAAAAAAAGTAAAAGAACACCGCCGCCCATTGACCACCACCACAGTCCACGAATTGGTTGGCTTTTTACGCCGCTCAAGCGGCACTTTTAAGGGTCTCCGATATCCTCACTCACTCTGCGAAACACAGTACAAGTTTACCGTTTCACGCTGAGTATTCTGTGAGCCCGTGGTATCACGGACCAACCGGCCCAATAAGTGCGCCAGGATATGCTTCAGCATGGCTCTTCAACGGAATTAGGACATTTAAAATACAAAAAAAATTGTTTCGATGTGGATTTACATAATTAAGATTATTATTATATAAAAATTAATTAAATATGTAAGTTTATAAACATAATATTATCACTACCGGAAGTAAATTATCACGGTTTTTATGTAATGCGACGAATTGTGGATGAACATTAAATAATGTATTAATTTAACATAAAAACTGTTGTAAAAAATATTTAACCAACCTCAAAACACGTCAAAATAAAAAATAATTTTTATTAAACAATATATGAAAATTTGGTTTCATTTTTTTAAAGTAAAGTCGACAACGGAGCAGGTGGATCTGCTATATAGTAAGATAACACCGCCTCCGATGGACAGTCGCGTCATAGTCCGCGTATTGGTTGAGTCGCCGGCTTTTTTATGGATCTCCGATATTCGCACTCACTCATCGAAAGACAGTACAAGAGTACAAGTACCATTTCACGCTGAGTATTCTTTGAGCCCGTGGTATCTCTTCGAACGAGCCGGCCCAATCAGTGCGTCAGCATATGCTTCAGCATGGCTCTCCCCGGAAAGACGATATATATTTTTGAATGTCTTGTGTTTCTCAATTTTACTGCTATAAAATCAATTTACGCATAAGATATATTGCGGTAGATTACATAACTTAAAGCGTACTATAGAGGTCAGAGTCTGTCTGAAGCGTAGTGACGTCACTCAACTTCACTCTGACGTCACTCGATTTCACTCGGACGTCACATTTTAAATAAATATGTTTTAATTTGTTATAGTTACATAAACAATTTTCTTTGTTATTTGAACTTATAAGCTTATTTTTAGCTGTATCAACACCTATTTAATTCTTACTATATAAACGTAATTACTGTTTTGTTTCTTGTTAAATACATAACTAATATTTAAAAAATAAAAAATGCTAAAGCCGGCAACGCAACCTTAAGAAAGTGCTGAAGGTGTCCAGGAGCGGATCGCTTATTTTAGGTACTGCTCCTAAACGTTTCTTTTTTCATAAAAACATGTTATTGATCTCAAATATCAAGAACGGCTGTCCTAAATCGGTTATTTTTTTAATATTCGTTAAATGAGGTTGTAAAATCGAGAAAAATAATGTTTAAATATCTGGGGAAATAGTATTTTTCTTTCCCATATAATCCATTGAGATTAAATACAAATTTAAAAAAATATCTTTTGACTGAACAATTTCTGTTATGGCATCTAGTATATATTATTATCTTATTAGAGTATTAATAAGATAATATAATCAAAGTTGAATGCACAGCCCGCTTCCATTTCCTTTGATTTACAGTCGTTTATCGGAGATTTATTATTAATTAATGTGTTGCAGTAATTAGCGTACATTATATGCTGTTTATAACAATATACTGGAAGATATATATGATAGAAGGCCTTATATTCCTTCAATTTTTATGAATAAAGAAACTTGTAGACTAAAAACGATATTAATGATTATTCTTCTAATTCTTTTAAAATTCCTTTTAATGTAAGTTTATTTCACTCTGTAGCTTTAAGCTTACTCAATAATCAATATTATGACATAAGTTGATAGACGTTCACTTTTTTTATAGTACAGCGATTAACGGAGCTGGTGAGTCTCCTATGTGGTAAGAGAATCTATATATAACTAAATATAATCTAGATATCTTTAACTATGTATACAATAATTTGCAATGTCATATGACAATTGTCAATTTATTAACCATTTCTTAGATTTAATTGTACTATGATAGATTTCATAGGAATTACGTTTTGGTTTGAGATTTTTTTATCATAAAGTTTATAGAGGATAACAGGGTAAGTAACTTTATGATAAAAATTTCGACCGCCCATGGACAACACGTTGCAATACGCTTGTATTTTATTGAAGATTATAGTTTGATTAGACGGTATATTATATCTTTTTCCTTATAAACATATTAATTAACTAGAATTAGAGAATATTATAATATTTCAAGATTATAAATGCGTACGGAAGAGTATGAAGGTTTCAATTTTATGTTATCGGACAAATGTTATATAGATACAGAAGACATTGTATGCGTATTAATTTATTGATGACATCTTCAATGATATTATAAAGAGGTAATTTATTGTTTGTTTGTATTGAATAGGCTCAGAAACTATTTACGCATTTGACAATTCTCGTAGCTTAAAGGTTCTAAAAGTGTACCACGAAGCGAGAGATATCGGATTCGAATCCCGGTCCGGACAGCTATAATTTATTTTATAATTAAGTATTTCGGTCACTGGAAGGATTAGACAGTGTCTGGGCGAGTGTCTTAATACTATTGCACCCATGGGAGAGTCATACTGAAGCAAATATGCTGACGCACTAATTGGGCTAGCTCGGTGAAATGGTACTAGTACTGTGTTTCGGAGAGTGAGTTAGGATATCGAAGGCCTTTAAAGGAGACGCACAAAAAGCCGGCATCATAAACAATGCACGGTTGTGTGGGCGGCGGTGTTGTCTTGCCGTATAGAAGACCCACCTGCTCTGTTGTCTGCTATAGAATAAAAAAAGTTATATTAGATAATATTATTCCAAAAACTTATATGAAGAACTTTACTTTACAAGCAAAAAAGTGATCAAGTAAATTTTAACCGCCAATTTGCTTGTGTAAATACACTTTCAGTATTCTAAGAACTATCTATTGTAAACATGAATATATTTTTCTTTGACATCAACTAACACCAATATTACAACAAAAAATCATTTGAAATGTCAATTGTCATAAGTGTCTCTGTATGACAATTGACATTTCAATTCCATGTACAAGAGGTTTTAGGTTTTGGGTTTTCCGAACTTTTTGTTAAGCGTCCTTTGCATATGAAAATAATATTTGCATAAATATACAATTATGTATCGTCATTAACATACGATATTCTTAATTTATTATAATTGTTGTATATATTATATTACTTTTATTGTCAAATAATTAAGATTAATATTAAGTGTCTTTTTGAAATCTTATTATCATACCACGAACCGAGAGGTAGCGTGGTCGATTCGTGGTCCGAATAAAATTTTATGAATAATATAATAGGATATATGTAGTAGGAAATGTGTGCGAGTGTCTTAACACTTATTTAACCGTGGAAGAGCTGTTCAGTTAGCCATGCTGACGCACTAATCGGCACGGCTCACAGAACACCGGCATAATACAGTGTTGTGTTTCGCAAAGGATGGATGAGGATATCGAAGGCTCTTCAAATTATACCGTTCAAGCTGCGTAAAAAGCCGGCAACACAACCAGAGCGCAAATTATAACTTGTTGATCACTTACTGACTGACTGAGATAGATGAGACCCATTCCGTTTCCCACGATGTCATAAAAAATTTAAGAAAAAATTATTGTAGCCTTGTATTACTTGAAATTAGTCTAATGAAAGATATAAAAAGAATTATTTTAAAGATTTACAAAATAATGACTTGAATTATAACAAAAAATAATCACGGTAACAGATTCAATGTAGATCAAGAGATCATGAGACTTTATACCACGAATTTAACGCTGTCCCGATAGGGTGATATTAAAAAAATTGTGTCTATGGCTTGTAATAAGACCCGCAAATTGATAATGCACGGCGGCCATCTTGGATTCCAACAAGATATACATTTTGAGTTTATAAACAGAAATTGTGTTTTTGATGACTAATGAGAAACTCAAAAAAATTGTGAAATATTTTTCTAACATAAATATAATTGATAAAATTTTTATAAATTTTTTTCATAGATACCCAGTCAATATAAAAACAAGAGTTGAAATTATCAACAAACTACAATGTATTGTAAATAAAACGATATATTAACACAATCTTAGCGTGCAACGTAAACAATGTTTAAAAATAATCAAGATTGACTACAAGGTTTGTTGAAACCACTAAATATCACTTAGAGGAAAGTGGGGCGTGTTTTTTTTAAACAATGGCGAAATTGGGTCAGTGTTATGCTTTATCTAGAACGCCCTAAATAATTGGAAAACGCCCTATATAATTGGAAATAGATCTTTGTAATATATTACAAAAGTTGTGTAGTGTGAAACGTAAAAATAGGTCCAATTTAATTTTTTTATAGTATAGAGTACAATGGAGCAGGTGGATTTCCTATATGATAAGACAACCGCCGCCCATGGATAACCGTGACATAGTTCGCCTTGGTTGTGTTGCCATCTTTTACACTACTCTAGTACTGTCTAGTACTGTCTTTTACGCTACTTCAGCAGTTTTAGAAGCGGAGAAACATATAAGAGTACAAGTACCGTTTCAAGCTGAGTATTTTGTGAGCCCGTGGTATTACTTCGGACTAACTGGCCCAAGTACATTATTGAAAGCAAAACTGTTCCTTAAATTTGTTTGAACAACGTTTTAACTTTTATTTCGACATATTTGCACAATTTATAACCGGTAGAGCGTAGAAATTTTATAACCTTAATTTTTATCTCGAGTTAATTAAATGGTTTTATCTTAAGATTAAAATTTTACAAATTTTATGACGCCTGCGCGTTTAAGTATGAATTATTGTTTTACCAATGACATATTTTTATCCTGAAAAAAGTACTTTCTACCTTGAATAGAACACTCTAGTTTTTATTATTATATAGCGTACAACGGAACATGTGGATCTCCTATATGGTAAGAGAACACCGCCGCCCTTGAACAATCGCGCCACATTCCGGCGCTTAAGCGGCACTTTAAAGCGCCTCCGATATCCTCAATCAGTCTGCGAAACACATGCGACAATATTAAGACATTCGCCCGGCAACTGTAAAGCCTTTCCAGAGCTCAAATAAATTATAAATTAAATTTTAATCGACCGGACCGGGATTCGAACGCGATACCTCACGCTTCATGGTACAGTTTTAAAACTATTAAGCTACGAGGTTCTCAAAAATACTAGGTACGATTTGTTCCATATAATATAAATTAAACAATTAAATCTTTTCTCATAGAGAATCTCAATTGTTTCACTGGTTCGTCCAGATCACCAAAATATTATGATAAATATGTCTCAATTTATGTTTACATAATTAAATTATGAAAACACTATTTTAATTTTGATATTAGAAGGTCATATATAAAATTCATATTTAGGATTACCAAAGTTCCCAATTTAGGATATATAAATGATTAATGAAAATCATCATTAATGTATGTATTTAAAAAAAATTCCATATTAGCGATATTGACTAAAGCTGCAGCAATTTTCCTCTAATAATAAGTACAGTTTATTTAGTACAGTCAAGAAGAATAATATGATATCATCCCACATTCAGTATATATTTTTAAAAAATTATATCAATATTGACCGACAACTGATAGGGAAGAAAAGTTCTCCAATTGCGACCGGGAAACAGGTCTGTTCCCGCCATGATGTCAGTAAGGTTGTGGGCAACCGTTAGATCCACATCGCTCAAGATCGCAATAGGTGGGAAAGGCAGTCTAACAGTGGATTTCAATAGGCTGATATGATGATGATATCAATAATCTCTCTCTTTCTCTCTCTCTGGTCAGTCCCTCATGTCTACGGACCGTGGTAGGATTCAGGGTTACACAGCAGATATCACAGAGTAATCAGCGTGAAATTGTAGTTGTACTTGAAACGTTACTTCCACTGTGTTTCGATGAGTGAGCGAGGATATCGGATGCCCTTAAAATGCCGCTTAAGTGGTGTAAAAAGCTGGCAACACAATGCGCGTACTGTGGCGAGGTTGTCCATGGCAGCGGTGTACTCTTGCCATATAGGAGACCCACCTTCTCCGTCATCAGCTATACCATAAAAAAACTATGCAACTATCTGTTATCATATAATCATACATAATATACATTTTAATTAGATTATTTTTAAATATACATCTTTCAAACATTAATTAATTACCATATTTTTATTAGGGCCGGGCGTGTGTCTAACACTGTCGCAACCGTGGGAGAGCTGTTATGTGTTTCGCTGAGTGTAATTACCACTAAGTCGCGTAAAAAGCCCCCAACACAACCAAAACGCAGACTGTAGAGTGGTTGTCTATGGGCGGTGTAAGTACTTTTATAATTTAGGAGACCCACCCGTTCTATTGTCGGATATGCCATAAATCAAAACCATGTAACCATTTTCCAATCAGCATATAGTTTTATCAAATTAACATATTGTTCTAGACTGTACATAAGGATAAACAACTCTATATATAAATAAAGCACGTCGTCAACGCTACAATCAAAATCGTATTACGTCAATAATGGGCGTGTGATGTTCTTAAACTTGAAGTTGACACAAAATTCCTAAGTAGTTGCGTGTTTGGTAAATTATTTGACACTTAAACTCTTGTTTTCATATATCTTCTATTTAACAGTCTTTGGAAGGGAAGTGGTCGGCCAAATGTCTCACCCGAGGGTGAGTCATGCTGACGCACTATTTGGGCCGGCTTGTCTGAATTTTTTTATGGTATAGCGGACAACGGAGCAGGCGGGTATATGGTAAGAGAACACCTCCATGAATAACCGCGCCACAGTTGCGTATTAGTTGTGTTGCTGGCTTTTTACTTAAGCGCCATTGTTAAGGGTCTTCGATATCCTCACTCACTTAGCGAAACAGTATAAGTACCGTTTCACGATGAGTAAAACCAAGCTCACGGAATATCAGTGAAGCGGTACTTAAATTGTTTCAATAAAGCACACAACCAAGCCGTGTTGTGGCATAGTTGTCGTTGGGCAAAGTTAATCTCTTACCATAATACACGCCCGCTATACAATAAAAGAAATGTTTAGATATAAAAATTTATTTCTTTTATGATCTATTTCTATTCATTTTCTACTAACTAACGTTGGGATCCTATAAAGGTCTAAATCACCCTTTTATTATAAGAAACACGCTCAGACACATTTGAATAGACGTCCAATTAAATAATCCTAGACATCAATTGTGATATCCCTGGCAAAACAACTTTCACACCGGACGGTACAGCTTTCTATTAAATATTCATATATACAATACTATATATTGTATACGTAATAGCATATTTATTAGACTAATTCTCAATTTCTCTTTTACGCAAAAATTTTACCCGTGAGTTGTAGGGTAGACGGGCCAATGGTTGGGTCCGCATATGCTTCAGCATAGGTCTCCCACGGGTGTAACAGTAATACACACGACTGGCCATTGTCAAGCCCTTCCAGAGACCGAATAAATTAAATTATACTTTATACTTGTCCGGAGCGGGATTCGAAACCGATACCACTCGCTTTATGATAGACCTGTTAAACTACTTACATAGCAACGAGGCTCACAAATAATTGACTTTGGAATATGTTATCATAATTATAACATCATTTACTTCGAAGGATAAATACGTTCGTAGCTCCTCTCTGTCTGTTGGTACACTATCTCATGCAAATAACACCAAACTAATACCTTTATCAAAATTCAAATATAATTTATATCAACTGCCATACAGCGGAGCCGTCCCTGCTCCCATACGCTTTGACTTTTTTATTGTATAGAGGGCAACAGAACAGGCGAGTCTTCTATGGTAAGAGATGACTGCCGCCCATTGGCAATTGTGACGCGTTCCGCGTGTTGTCAGCTTTTTATGCCACATAAATGGTATAACTTCACGTGTCTTATATCCTCACTCGATAATAATACAATATTGCTGTACGTTTTCTCGTATGTTATGTCTGTCTTATGTTTTCTTTAGATTTTCTGTGAGCCCGTGGTATCATTTCAGATGAGCTGGATCAATTAGTGCATTAACATATGCATTAGAATGATTTTGTTACGGAAAAGGCAGCTGAGTCCGGTCACTGTCAAGCCCTTTCAAAGACCAAACTAATTTTTGGTTTTTTTTCAGCCGCAAATTAACCTGATACGTGTCGCCTTGTGCTTTATAACACCACTAAGCTACGAGATTAATATTAAATAGAATAATTGTCCTGCCGGGTTTTTACTAAGTTAACCTCAAGTAGTAACCATCTCTTAACAAAATATAATTTTTGAAAACAACGCGACTCTAATGATTTCCGATAATGAAATCCGTAGAAAAGTATCGTAGTATAGAAATCGTTAAAAATTGTAGGTATTTACAAAAATATGCTTCCAAGCCCTAAACATTAGCCGTATAAATGTTGTAACAAAAGCCATTTTACGTCATTTTATTAAAACTACCTACATTCTTATGGTTTATAAATGCCGTGAATAAATCAGAATGGTATATAATTTATTTACCTAACCGAACAAGAGGCTGGTCGGAAACCTAAGGCTTACTCCACTTAAATTAGGCAAGCCTATTATATTATTTAGTAGAGTATTTAATAATTAAAATAATCCCAACAATAGATATATTTCTATAGTATATTAGGTAACGGAGTAAGTCTCGTCTAGGTTGTGTCTTAATAATGACACACACTTAGGAGAGCCATGCTGCAACAAATGCTGATGCACTTGTTCCAACTCATCTGATGTGATACCATGGACTCAAAGAATACTCAGCGTGAAATGGTACTTATACTGTGTTTCGTAGAGTGAGTGAGGATATCAGAGGGCCTTAAAAGTGCCCCTTAAGTGGCGCAATAAGCCGGCAAAACAACGATGCGCGGACTATGGCTCGGATATCCTCGGGTAGCGGTTTTTTTACCATATAAGGTTTTAACGCAACTGCTTTTTACGCAGCCTACGCGGTAAAATTTCACGGGTGTTATCCTCACTTACTCAGCGAAACAAAGTACACGTACTGTTTGACGCCGGTGGAACGCGCGATTACTGCGTATGCATCTGCTTCATCGTGGTCGTACTATTTGTAAAATTAAGAGAATGTTAAAAACACGTTCATATAAACAAAAACTTTCAATGTAATCTTATCTCTGTTTATTATAGAATATTTAGAATTCCGAATGTTAACTTAGAATTAAGCAATTCAGTTATTTACCCCGTGTTGAGATAAATCTTGAGTTGATAAGAAATATTTCACAAACTATTGAATAATAAACGCGAAGGCTCAGTCGAGAAGTCTCAATATACATATTGGGTAAAATATATAGTCTTAATACAAATCTCCTTAAATCAAACCTCTATAATTCAAATTACTTACGTATTCACTAGATAAACTCATTATATTTCCAAATCAATTTTTATAAAATTGAAAAACACAAAAAGACGCGTCAATTCAAACTCACCGGTATCAAACAATCGACAATTCTACAAATTCTATAAAACGAAACGAAAATTCATTTCTGGCACTTTTTCCCTTAATAAAAGTTATTGAGCAGTAGCAATCACCTTTATAGCAAACCAATACATGTTTCGAGATTAATAAATTGAATGAATACTCATATTAATTTATACAATTTTGACATTGTAAAAGAACAGTTAAAATAGATTTTCAAACACTATCGTAATATTTAATCAAGTTTCGCTTTAACGTGAGTAATAAATATATGATAAATTGTATATTATATAAAATTATTTTAGGTACATACCTGTAACCACTTCCTTCTGGTTTCAGTTAGAAAATCGGCGAACACCATCACTGTCGTTATATAACTCGCAGCGCTCACGTACGGACAGGTCGCGGTCTCGTGCGGGAGTGACACCCTCCCTCGCGTCACACAATTATTAACTAAAATGCTACTAGTAACTCGTGTAGGGCGACACGTCCGAATGAGCTTTTCAGTTTTTGCAACTTAAATATGCGTGGGAAACACTAACCCTCGTATAATTGATGAGTAATTTGAAAAGCCTGGTTGCCGAAGGGATCTTTTTATTCTATATGGGACAACGGAGCAGGTGGGTCTCCTATATGGTAAGAGAACACTGTCATGAACAACCAAGCCACAGTCTGTGCATTAGTTGTGTTGCTAGCTTTTTACGCCACTTAAGCGGCACATTTAAGGGGCTCCGATATGGTAAGAGACCACCATGAACGACCAGACTCATGAACAACCGCGCATAATCCGCCCATTGGATATGTTGCCAGCTGTCTACACCGCTTTAACGGTACTTCTCAAAGCCCTCCTCACTTACTCTGCGAAACACAGTACAAGTACTTTTTCATGCTGAGTATTCTGTGAGCCCGTGATAACTCTTCAGACGAGCCGATCCAATTAGTGCGTCAGCATATGCTTAAGTTTTAAATAAACAGAATTGTATTCGGTGGAAGGGTTTGGCACTGGCTAGTTAAGACTCAATACTGTTTTAACAATTAAAGAGCCGCGATAAGGATTTATTTGTGCACTCTATGGATACCAGGATATTTTTGTAGTGTTTCGTCAGTGATGTTATCGGAAACCCACTAATACTCCACTTAAATGGAGTTCTCTATTTATCGCTAACTATGTGTAAAATAAGTCTAAGCCTAAGACTAGCAAACGCAGCGTAGGACGTCTACACACAAGTTGGAAAGACCTTGTAAAGGTCGCCAGAAGACGCTGGATGTAGGTCGCCTATAATATTTTTGGTTACTAAGAGCTTTTATCGGACTAGTATAAATCGTTCTAAAATTATTTTTTTCAGATAAGCATATTGCATATTCGGCCACTAGTGTCTTTCCTGCGCTTGTGTGGGCTGATACAAAAACAGATTCTTGTTTAGACAAAAAATAAAAAGACTGCTTTTGGAATGTATCAGGCTTAAATTTTATATTTAGTATGCTTTCGTCAACAATTTTGTCATAATCTTGTGGTATCCAATTTTTGTCTACGTTTATCGAATGAATACTTTCTTGATAGTTTTTGGATATTTTCATTTTAGGGCACTTACAATATTTATTTTGTCTATTATTTTGATAATATAAAAAAATAGAATTTTAATATATTTTAATAGCACAATTAAATCTTTATATTAATTGAATATAGATATATTAAGTACTTAACACAGTTGATGCAGTAATATCCACTTCTAATCTTCAGTATATTTTTAAATTTTTTATGTTTAAATATTTAAGTCACAAAATAGAAGTTTAATATAAAACCAGTCTAGCCAAATAGAATTTTCATTTACATGCCAACACAAAAAAACGTAGACAACTTGTTTAATTTTTTAGATATTTCACCCTCAAAAAAGTCTTTTAATAAGAACGCTTAATCTTTTCTTTTAATAAAAAAAAGACAACAGTTCTAAAACATTTTATTCTAATTTCTTTCAAAGTCTTTTTCATAATAATCCTTTAAAGACTTATATTTTACTTCTCCTATCCCTGAAATGTTTGTAACATCTTTTTCTAAATTAGAAAAAAAATCTCGTAAATTTTTATAATTTTTAAATATACTACTCGCGTCTGTAGTATTAAGTTTTGGAAATGAACAAATAAACGTCTCATAAGTTTCTTCTTTTCTTCTAATTACATTAATAGATCTATTGTGATTGATATCAAATCCTTTAATGTATCTAGCACACTCTTCATTTGAAAATCCAAGTATAAATGTAATTTCAATTTTGTCGTATAACTCTAGAAGTGTTGGATTATAATTGTCTGTATCCACATACAGCAAAATAACACTCAACTTATATGGTTTTAACTTATTAATTCTTTTAAAAATGTATTCTGGTTTTGTACAATGAAATCTAAGAGACAAAAATAAAACCGAAATAGTACCATTGATTTCATAATCAGTAGATATTTCATCTACAAAGGTATATGAAGAATCAGTTAAATATGAAACAACGCTATTGGCATATTGTTTTCTATTGATATTAATCATGGGGATAATATATTTTAACCCTTTATGGATTACAAACTACCCGGTGAAAAAATTTGTGACGCTGACGAGTTTATAAAAGGCCACGGAACACAAATCAAAAATGATCAATTACTATCAACGTATTTTGGAATCCCAAAAATAATCAATAAACTGGTTACCGTTGTTCCTAAAATGTATTTTAGATATACTCCAGAAATAGGAGATGTGGTAATTGGTAGAGTTACTAGTATTTATAATAAGAAATGGAAAATAAAAATGAATTCTAAAACCGAGACTACTCTTAATTTATCTTCTATTAATCTCCCTGGTGTAACACAGCGTAGAAAACTTGAATGTGATGAAATTATGATGCGCGATTTTTTTGATATTGATGACTTAATCGTAGCCGAAGTACAAAAAGTCAACAAAAGTGGGTCACTAAGTTTGCACACTCGAAACGAAAAATATCGTAAACTTGAAAAAGGCGTTTTAATACAAATGGCGGCTTTTAATGTACCAACGACTAAAACTCGTTTTCTTGGATTTTCTGATATAGAGATAATAATCGGTTGTAATGGATATATTTGGGTTGCTCCGTTACAAGAAGGGAGTGAAACATCCAAACGCGTATATGTTGTCGTTAATTATTTAAAAAAATGTATTTTAGAAAATTCGATACCAAATTTTGATAATATATTTTAATTTACTCTGAATCACTTAATAAGTTTTTACATTCAGATGCTTCAATAAAATCTTCTCCTTTTTTTCTAGGTTTTACTCTAAATTTTAAAGAGACTTGTTGTTTAGATAAATTGTTTTTATAAATATTTTCAAGATCTTCGTTTTTAAATCTTATTTTAACTAAATTATCCTTTGGAATATTTATACAAATACCATTAGCAGGTTTGCATACTGGAATATTGAATCTTTTTATAATAGATTTTTTTAAAATATTTATCCTTGATTTTTCTCCATGAACTAACATTACATTCTTTGGTTTGCACATGTCAATTAAATTTAAAATGCCTTGTGCATCAGCATGAGCACTAAAAGCCAAATTTTTAACTTTAATATTAATTTTTTTCATCTCTCCTAAAATTTCTATTTCTTTATCTCCATTTAAAACTTTATCACCAACCGTGCCTTTAACACAATAACCAGGAATTATAACAAGATTTTTGGGATCAGTACACCACTCTTTAAAAACTTTTAATGACATTCCTGAGTGTAACATACCTGGCGATGCAAATAAAACCATTGGTGAATTTAAATCTAAAAAATGTTTTTGGAAAATAGTGATATTTTTAAAATTAAACACATTATAATCTATTGCATTTTGCTTGATAGTCTCGTTTGTGTAACTTACGAACTGCTTGTAAATATTGTTTGCTTTTTCAGTTAAACCACCAGAAAAATATATTGGAATTTTTAAGTTCATTCTTTCCCAGTGTGAATCGAGTAAAAGACAAAGTTCTTGGGCTCTACCTAAAGCAAAGATGGGTATTAAGACTTTCCCGCCGTTAGTTACGCAATCTAGTACAGCTTTAAAAAATTCTCTTTCTTTAGTTTTTCTACAATCTCTTGTTATTGATCCGTAAGTAGATTCTGTTATTAGTAAATCTGGTCTAAGACAAGGTATAGAGGCAGCACCAAGATGTCTATCAGGCGTCATATTATAATCACCAGTATACACTACACTTCTGCTACCTACTTTTATATGAAACATTGCAGCACCTATAACATGTCCTGCGTAGTAGGGAGTTATAAAAAAATCATCATCGTGTTTATATGTCTCATTAAAATTAATAGTCTTTATTTTTTTCATACAATTAATGATATCCGCGTATGTAAAAAAATTACCATCAGTAATTTTTGGTGCAGATATTTTCCTGAAATCTTCAAGTAATAAAGGAATAACGGCTTTAGTTGGTTTGGTCATATAAATTGGACCATCAAACTTGCAAATTTCTGTAAAAAAAGGTAAAGCACCGGTATGATCTAAATGAAAATGTGAAATAATTATACAATCTAGTAATTTATTAAAATCGCCCGTTTTACTTAAAATGGAAAAATCGGGAAATCTTCTTTGATCATTAAAACCCATATGCATTCCACAATCAAACATAACAGTTCTCCCTTCGATATTAACAACTATACAAGATCGTCCAACGTCTTGTCC
The DNA here is from genome assembly GCA_018230265.1 of Delias oraia. Taxonomy (NCBI): domain Eukaryota; kingdom Metazoa; phylum Arthropoda; class Insecta; order Lepidoptera; family Pieridae; genus Delias; species Delias oraia. The sequence goes on along the minus strand of DWCF01002266.1, from coordinate 3,941 downwards.
TGCCCCTAATGGTATAATTTTCATATGGGGTAAAACTAATACTCCAGTTTTGATTCGATAATATTTATTTTTTAAAACTGTCTCAAAAATTGAAACTTGCAATTTATAAAAAAAGAACAGATAAACAGAAATGGAACAGAACTTTAATTGGTTTGAAAATGATATAGATACTGAACTTGAAGAATACGAAAAGATAGCTTATAAAAAAAGCACATTCTCATTTTTATTTGATTTGTTTTTTAATCAATTTAAATTTATTTTACTTTTTACTATTGGAATTAGAGTTATATGGTGGATATTTAGATTTTATAACAGTAAAATATTCGGAATGATGTTTATAACATTTTTAAACAGTGTTATGTTTAGTACAGGATCTTTTTTAATAATTAATATTATTACACAATGTGTTGTTTACATTTGTTTGAACATTTCTGTTAGTAAAAAATATGAATATTTTTTTGGTACGTATAGATTCGTAATTTTATCTTTGTGGTGTTTGGCAAATTTATCTTGGTTTAAAGCTATCAAAGAAGATATTTTAGGACCTTACTATATTATTAGAGCATTTTTTACTTCTTTATTAATTACATCTGTAGTTTATAATGTTTCTTCTATTTTGCTTCTACTCTTTGATAAATATTTCGTAAATCAAACTTTAAAGTTGAAAATCAATGAAGTGGAAAAAACAGAAAAAATTTTATCGTCTATGAAATCATATAGATACGAAATATCTACCTCTAGTACATTAGGTACTCCACGATGTCCGTGTCAAGATATATTTTGTTTCGATATGTCTTCAAACTCACAGGTTGAACATTATGATCGTAGAAGTTTGGAAAATTTAGATTGTAAAAAATCGTATTTAGATATCCCCGAACCACAAATGTACAGCATTTCTGATGCAAAGACGTTAGCTAAAGATGTCTTTTTAAAGGCTAGTGGAAATGGAGTACAACTTACACTTGATGAATTTAATTCGATATTTACAAATCCACAAACTGCTGTTAATGCTTTTACATTTTTTGATAACGGAGTTGATAAATCCATATCAATGAAAACTTTCCATGATTCAATATTAACATTTTATATGGAAAGAGTCAATCTTGAAAAAAGTGTTCGTCGTGCAGAAGATTTTGTTTCGATTATTGGAAATTTTTTCAACATTTTAATTTTATGCTTTCTTTTTTTAATTTACTTGATTTTGTTCGGCGCTCCTCTAAAAGAGCTACTTGCTCTAGCCTTAAGTAGTGCCTTAGCATTAAATTTTTTAGCTAGTGGTATGGCTACAGATTTATATTATAACTTTATGATGTTACTAAGTCATCAATTTGATATAGGAGATGAAATTATAGTGGATAATGTTGAATATAAAGTTTTTGAATTCGGTCTTACCAGTACATCATTACTCTGTGAAAATGGTGGTAAAGTAAAATTTTTAAATTCGGATTTATGGAAAAAAACACTTATTAATATGACAAGAGCTCCTGAAAAAATATTAGTTTTCAAATTTAATTTAAATTCTAATATTTCACAATATGATTTTTCTGCTTTGAAACAGGAGATTTATAATTTTTTGATAAAAAAAAGATTCGATTTCTATGATAAGTTTTCTTTACAATCTATCTCTGAAGATAAAACAGGTATTGACAGCTTAGATTGTTCTTTAATACTAAAATGTAAAACTTTTAAAAACAAAACAAAGAAGTTTAATTTGAGAGTAGAAACCACACATTACTTAAAAGAATTAATTCAAAGATATTCAGATTAAACATTTTGATTTTTTTATAAATTATTTTGACATCTAGGACTATTTTATTCTAGCTTTAAACGTAACATAAACATTATTTTTTAATTTTTATCATCTTTCCAGATAAACTTAACATTTTAACGTTTGGCCTTTATTTTTTGTATGATACCTTTTTAATTAACCTATAAACATTAAAAAAAATTATTTTAAAAAATAATGCAAACATTCTTAACGTATGGCATATATTGAACATTTATCAATCTAATAGTAACTTAATTTTCAAGCTAATAAATATACAATTAAGTGCATCAATAAAAAATAACATTAATTTTTAAAATGCTTAATTTTTCTATATCTTTTCTTACTATCTAATTTTAGCGTTTTATTTACTCGGTACTTATCTTTTTCATTTGTCTCTATTATATACTTTTTTTGGGTTGAAAATAACAATAAAAATTCTAAATTTCAGATTTTTTAAATAAAAATTAGAATAGTCTTTTATTGATATCTACAAAAGTAGAATAAAGCATATTTTAATGATGCAAAAAGATTTGTCAAGATTCATGTTTTTACAAATAAACTAATTCAAAATTGTTAAAACTAAATTCGAAAAAACATATTTACAACTTTAAATAGATTTAATTTGTGAAGTAAAACAAAATATAGGTTAACAAATAATTACTTAAGATGACCGATTAGCTAATATAACGTTTAAGAGTATTTGACAGTCTAACACCATTTAATTTAGATTTACATAAGCTTTGCATCAAAAAAGATATAAAAATTTAAAAAATTTATAATTGATTAATTTAAACTAAAATTAAGTTCTAACAGTTTTTTTATTTATGATTAAAAACAAAGGTATGCGTCTAAATAGCTTTTTTTAAATTTAATGATTCTGTGCCTCTAGAACACACACAAACCAAAAGAAATTCCTTTTCGATTTTTAATGTTGAACTTTATATTTCAATTTTGCTTTTTAAATTGTATATAAATTTAGATTAAAATATCTATTACAATTTTGGTTATATTTTATAGCAAATTTAATGTATCTACCTATCGTGGCAAAAAAAAAATTACTACATAAAACAGCTTTTTTTTGAGTGTAAGTACTTAAATGAAAAATATAAACCAACAATTTTATGGCAAAAATACCTCAATTTTTTTTAAGATGAGTTATATTAAAAGCAACTTATAGCTGAAGTAAAACTAATACTCATGGTATATAAATAAAAAGTTAATGGAAAAACTTAATGTTAATTTGTTTACTACAAAACCATAAACATAAACCATTTTTACAAATATATATTTAGATGTTAATATTTCGTTTTTTGTGGGCTAAATAACAAACCGAATGAATTTATTTGTAAAAAAAAAGTTTTTATTTAGCCTACTTTAATGCATTCTTAAAGTTTGTATTTTCTGTTACTCTTGCAGTTTCAAATTAAACAATTTGCATCATATTTGTTTTTTTAATAATCTCATCAATCTTTACATAAAAAGTAGGTATTTTTACATGTTTAAGCCTTGTACAGTATCGTCAAAACTTACATTGCTATATTAAACAAAGGTACTGAAATTCAAAGAATAAAAGTTGTAAGTTCACATAAAAACATCAATATTATCTCTTTTCACCAAATAACGATATAATAGTCCTGAAATAATACTTAACGTTTGCAATATTTAAATCTTATTTATCTTTTAGCAAAATTTCTTTGATAAGTCTATTTTTTCTATTTTACAATATTCTAAGGAATTGATTTTTTATACAATGAAGTATCTACTATTACGATTTATCTAACTTTAATTTACAATGGATGTTTCGTATAACAGAAAATAATATATTTTTGTAATTTGTTAAGATGTTGTATTTTTTAACTCCTTTTGATTATTAATGAAATGCGTTGATTAATTAATCATAGCTCGTTGTTGGCCCTCTGGTTATATTAATTGTTTTTATTAATAATACAAAAATAAGGTCACCGATGCCCATGGACAACGGCGGCATAATCCCTGCTTTGCTTGTGGCTTTTATCACATCGTTAACGGTATAATTTCAAGGACCTCCCATATCTTGATTTACTCAGCGAAATACAGTAAAAGTACTGTATCATTGTTATTCTGTGAGCCCGTGTTTAGTCATGGTTTAGCCCTTGTAAAGATCGAATAAATTATATATCAAATTATAAATTTT
>DWCF01002265.1:0-24904 GCA_018230265.1 Delias oraia | reverse complement strand
TCATAATTTATCTTGCATTACTTACATATCTCTAGTTTTCTTATCTCTGGTGATATGGCTCTTTCATAGGTTTGATAACACTCTTTAAGTTTATTAATACTAATCTCTAACATTGAATGAAAATATGTATGTACTTCACTTAAAAACTACTATAATCAGGTATTTTTTTAGTGTTCTGTCTCATATTTTCAATGACAACGGTACGAACGAGAAACAGAATATTTATGACATAGTTTCAAGTAAAAATCATATATTAACTGTATTAATCGTTGTAATTAAATGACTGCTTAAATGTACTTCAGTATAGTATGACGTGTGTCTATGTCATAGATTATATGCTCTCAAAAAAAAGTTTTATTATTTTCTAGCGAATTGCGTCCACAGATCTATCTACATCTTCTGTATCGCCTAGTCTGATTGAGACATTCGTTTTTCATACTAATACACATGTTATGCTCTATGCAGAAGCTTTGAAAGATTGAAACCTTCACTGTGAAAACGTGAAACAAAATTCGTTATGGTCAATGCGTGTTGTACAAGGGCACAACTAATGCGATTTCCATAACCACCACGTTTCCGTTTGTCAAAACTGATTTGAATCTAAAATACAGTCGAAAATGTTCTCGAATACCAAACTAATATTATAAATGCGAAAATTTGTATGGGTAGATAGATGTTATTTTCTCTTTTAAATTTACCCGTGGGTGAGCCGTGCTGAAGCATATGCACCAATTAGGCCGGCTAGTCCAAAGTTTTTCTACTGTATTTCGCTGAGAGACTAACGATATCTAAGGCTCTTAATTTCGCTTAAGTGGTGTAAAATTCTGGCAACACAACCAATGCGTGAACTGTGGCGCGGTTGTCCACTGGCGGTTGTGTTCTCTTACCATATAGGAGACCCACCTGAAAAAGATATCTAATCAATAGATTTTAATTAAAATTTGTAATAATAATGCTTATAATATATTTCATAATCTGAACAAAAAAATATAATTTTCCTCCTCCAACTCCTTTCATTCTTTATAAAATTAATTTCATTCATTCATTATATTTTTTTTTATAGTATAGCAGACAACGGAGCAGGTGGGTCTCCTGTATGGTAAGAGAACATCGCCGCCCATGCACAACCGCGCTACAGTCCGCGCATTGGTTCTGTTGGTTTTTCGGTTAAGCATCACTTGTAAGGGCCTCCGATATCCTCACTCACTCAGCAAAACATAGTCAGAGTACCATTTCATACTGAGTATTCTGTGAGCCCGTGAACGAGCCGGCCCAATTGGTGTATCAGCATGGCACTCTCACGTCTGTAAAGATTATAATAATACATTATACATAGGTGTATGAATATTAGTGATGCATTTTGTAATACTCAATGACCTTACACTCGGTTTCATTATATTCACACGAGCCTGCTAATGAACAGGTGATTAGCTCAATTCACATGCACAGAGAAAGTTAATATTGTTACAAATTCCATGCCTCACATTTCACACTTCCGCTATTATATGGTTATTTTGAATACAAACAATGAGGTATATAAAGCAAAGATTTCTAGTAAAAGGAAGGATAAGAAGGATTCTAGTAAAGGATTCATGTAATGGAAGCAGAATTTTTGTAGTTGTATTGTATATTATAAATAAATATTGTAATTGTCAACCGTGGGAGAGCCATGGTGCAGTATATGCTAATCTCCAAATTGGCCAGCTCGCCGAAGTGATACTACGGGCTCGAAGAATACTCAGCGTGAAATGGTAGATGTATTTTAAATGATACTCCCAAATTCCAATGCGCGGACTATAACGCAGTTGTGCATGAGCGGCGGCGTTCTCTTAACATATAGGAGATCCACCTGCTCCGTTGTCCGCTATACCATAAAAAAATTAAAGATTTAGTAAGCTGATATAAAAATATATACATAGAGTGATTCTATAATATAATAAGTCTATAAATTCATAACCGGTTATGTGAAATAAAAATGTATTTCAAACATTATTTTCTATCGTAATCAGTCAATTCAAGCATGCTATGTATATATAAAAATTTATAACTATAGAAAATAAAAAATGAAATATCATTCGATCTAATGTTTTTTTTATAAGATAAAGAAGGTTCGCCTAAAGCGAAGCTTCATATACAGTGGATAAGTCGTGGTTTTTGACTTAGTGCAAACTTTATAACCTATCGTTGCTATAGAAATATTTACGCATACAACGATAAGATACATCAAACCTCGTATCAACAATTTTTAATGTGTTGCAGACGAGCAGGAAAGTCAATTAAAATAAGTGGTCTTCTACCCATGGACACCCTTAGCCCTTGCAGACCCGCGAGTGCGTTGCTGGCCCTTAAAGGATAGATTTGCTCTTTTTGAGTCGTATTGGTTAGGAAATATCTCTGCAGAAGGGTGATTCCACAGCGCGGCACAAAACGCCTTAAAATTATAGAAGACGCTGTTCAAGATTATTTTTTTTTATCATATCTACAGCAATACGTATTGTGTATTTACTGTTAATTGAATTACTAAATCATATCAACTAAATCGACAATTAATAAATTATAGGAATTTTTATTTGTAAGACTTAGTCACATGGTTTAGAGATAACCACATTTGCCAAAAGCAGCTAACATATGAGTCATGTTTTTTAAGTGTTAGATACAACCAGAATGTAAAGAAAATTCCAGAGCGTAACAAATTTTCTTTACAAATAGACAATTTAAACGTCATCAAGGTGGCTTTGGAAACTTCTTAAAAAAACTTTATAAGCAAAACATATATAATATTACGTTCATTAATTAGTTATATTACCAATTTATGAATGTAATTATTCTATTACATTATTATTATTATTTCCATCTTAAATATGAAGTGAGAAAAAGTGATTTATATATGTTATAATAAATTTTCCTCTTTTTTTAAATGATATAGCGAACAACGTAGCAGGTGGGTCTTCTATGTGGTAAAATAACACCGCCGCTCATGGAAAACCGCGCCACAGTCTGCGTACTGATTGCGTTGCCCGCTTTTTACGCCACTTAAGCGACATTTTTAAGAGGCTTCGATATCCTTACTCATCATCAGCTTATCATGTCCACTGCTGGACATAGGCCTCCCCCAAAAAATCCCCCAAATCCTTATTCACTCAACGAAATACAGTAGAAGTACCGTTTCAAGAACACCTTCCGTTTCACGCAGAGTATTCTGTGAGCCCGTGGTCACTTCGGACGAGCCGACCCAATTCGTAGTCTATCCATTCATCATATCTAAAGCAATATTATTGTATTGAATGTTAGTAAAAAACTAGCAGTCAATAAATTTTATTTTTATTTTTTAACCATAGAAAGTTTATGGTAAATGTCTAAAAGTAAAAATATATCTTGCAGGAGCCTTGTACTTCTATCATATTACATAGCGTGGTTTATAATACGGATTATACTCGTTAAAATAATGACTGAAACCTTCAAAGTATCCGTAGCATTTTGTGAAGCAGTCAACTATAGAGAAACAATTAAACTAAAACAAACGAGTGACTCCCGTGGGAGATCCATGCTGAAGCATATGCTGTCGGACTAATTGGTCCGGCTCGTCCGAAGTGATACCAAAGGATCACAGAATACTCAGCGTGAAACGGTACTTGTAATTACTAGTAACAACACAACCAATGCGCGGCCTGTGGCGCGGTTGTCCATGGGCGCCGGTGTTATTTTACCATATAGGAGACCCACCAGCTCCACTTTCCGCTATACTAAAAAAAAGATACCACAGGTAATCCGAATGAAAGTAGTGCGAATCTTTGCGTAATTTTACATTACCTCAGGCCTAAGAAAAAGTGTGTTATGTCAGAACGCAAGTTGGTACGACATTTAACACTTTTCCACGTAGTGTAATTATTGTTCGACTTTCGTTAAACATTCGCCATGGATACGCTAATCCCACTATATTATGTAATAATATTTTTCTAATAATAAATAAATAACCAATGATAGTTCTATAAAAATATTATGTTTTAATTTGTAATATTTATACAACAAACTATCTTAAAGAATGCATTGATAGAAAATTGAAAATTTTCAGTATTTCTTAAGATATAGTATGTCTTACATTCATATGTTAAAAATAAGTCATTATTATCATATATTTCATATATTTTCAATTGTGTTTATTTAACAAATCTCTAAAGTACCTATTTAATGACTTATTTAACCAAAATTTTTTCTCAAATAAATCAGTACGTCACAGTGTTACTTTATACCTATCTGTAAGAGCGTACATATCCTTGTTTAAGGCTGGCAACGCACCCGTGGCCCAGCTGGGGTTTCCATGCTTGCATATCATAATGGCGCTTAGCATATCTTCTTATATACATATAAAACTCGTGTCACGCTGTTTGTGTCCAAACTCCTCCGAAACGACTCGACATTTTTATGATATTTTATATGAATATCAGTTAAGTCTGAGATACGAACAACATTTATATACCCCTAATAATAAGTCTAACCTGAACATTTCTTCATTTAAATCATTTTTTTTTGAAATGATATTTAAAAATACATTAAAAAAATAAAAATACATACATTATATATACAAAGAGTATCTTTTGCTTATTACGCTTTCAGGGCAGCGAAGGATGGCCTGCTAGAAGTATTACGGGAGGCGAATCGTAAGGATTGCAATAACAAAGACGAGACGGGAATGACACCGACATTATGGGCAGCCTTCGAAGGACACATAGAAGCCTTACGGCTGCTCTGTGGTAGAGGGTAAATATAATTTGACTGTATGAAAACCCAATGCTTAATTTGTAAGCTAGTATCAAGAGAGCTATCTGAAATGACTCGTAACAATCTATGTAATCGATTTTATTATCATAAACTCGATATATTGATAAGGAGAAAATTAGTTTTATCATGTTTTTCCTTGTTTTAGTGTAAATTATTTAAAAACACAACGTAATGTGTAGCATAATGTGCGTAATATATGGAATTAAGATAAAAAACAAAATATTCTGAAGAGGTTCAAATATTTATGTACCAAGAACTGGAAAAAATCATTTTCCATGTACAATACAACAGTATTAATGAGAAATTGGGAATAGATAAAAACTGGCAACACACCCGCCGCTCAGCTAAGGCTAGGTACACACCTCATGAACACTCATGTGTTGCAGACCGCTATCTTAGGTAAAGCGTCTGCTCGATTGCCTCCAGTTTTATAAAAAAAAATATACAAGGACTTGGAAATATATAAATATATTGTGATGGTTTTCATAAGTTTCTAAATTTCACCCGTCAAGAGCCATGCTGAAGCATATTCTAATGTACTAATTACCGGCTACCTACCGCCTCGTCCGACGTGATACACGTGCAATAGCATATGCTATACATATATATACATGCATAGCATATGTATGATAGCAGTGCAATAGCATATGCTTCAGCATGGCTCTCCCACGGATAAGCATTACCTGAAAGGCAATGCTTATCCGTGCATAATGATTTCAGTGGTGAGCCAGACAAATGCGACTACTTCGGCAACACGGCGTTACATTTGGCGGCTGCGCGGGGGCACAAGGAAAGCGTGACATTCCTTGTCAACTTTGGCGCGAATGTATACGCGATGGATGTAGACGGCCATACAGCACAGGAGTTGGCTGCGATCAACAGCCGTGACGATATTCTACGATTTCTCGATCAAGCAACGGGAAGATTGGAGAACAACGACAAGTATGACTGATTTTTTTTATTATTCTAGTGGATCCAGAAGACACCCTTCCCATTTAGCACCTAACCGGGTCCCTAACCGGTAAATTATTATTCCAGAACAATCGAAAACGAAACATTTAAAAAGACCTTTTCCTTAAAGGCCGGTGGCACACCCGCGGCTCTGCAAGAGTTATGGGTGTCCATGGTCCAAGACCGCTTATTCTAGGTGAGCCTCCTGCTCGTTTGCCACCATTTCCTTAAAAATAAAAAGACGTACCTTATTAATTTTCTGATAACAAAACACTTATTTTCAAACTTGCTAGAACATTTTGTCCAATATATTCTTTTCTAAATAAACCATATTTAACTGAAAAAACAACATTTTATGACTTTTCTTCAGATGTCGAGTAATTTCTTTATAAAATAAATATACATTTCATTAATATCATCATCGTCGTCGTCATTTCAGCCGTAAGACGTCCACTGCTGGACATAGGCCTTCCCTTAGATCTCCATGAATACCTGTCAGAGGCGACCTACATCCAGTGAATAAATAAATAAATAAATAAATTAATTAATATAATGTATTTAAATCCAATTTCCAGAAAGAAATCGAAATCCCTGAAAGAGAAGGCGAAAAAGGATCACGAAAAGCTACAGAAACAATACCAGAAGAGGCAAAGCAAAGCGGAGCTCATGGCTGAGAAGGAATTGAAGAAGTTGACTAAGGAATGGGAGCACAGCTATGTCGAAGAGGTGACTACTATGCCCCATCGACCTAGCAACGTGTTGATGGCTCTTAAGCAGAGAATGACCAGATCTACCAGCCAAGGTAACAAAACTAGATAAAAGGCCGGCAACACAACCAAAACGCGGATTGTGGCGTAGTTGGTGATGGTCCGCGGTGTTCTTTTACCATATAGGAGACCTACCTCCTCCGTTGTACGCTATATCATAAAAAAAGAAAAATTTCGTAAGATAATATGTTTGGCTGATTCTTATGTTGGATTCAATAATTATAACGTATTTTCGTAGTGCGAGGTCCACGCTGAAGCATATGCTGACGCACTAATTGGGCCGGCTCGTCCGAAGTGATACCACCGGCTCAACGAATACTCAGCATGAAATGGTAGCTGTACTTAAAACAGTACTTTTACTGAGTTTCGCTGAGTGAATGAGGACATAATAGAGTTAAGAATGCCGCTTAAGCGGCGTATAAAATCGGTAACACAACCAATGCGCGGACTGTGGCGCGGTTCTCGATGGGCGACGTTGTTTTCTTACCATATTGGAGACACACCTGCTCTGATGTCCGATATGCCATAAAACAAATCGTTTAAATATATTTATATTTTATAAGAATATTATTGAAATTATTAAGAGAAATAAAGTTGATTATATGTTAAAATATTTAATTAGTGGTAACACCGACTTCAGGTAATCTATTGGATGAGCAGCCGCGACCGACATACAGTGCCTTGGTGGGGACAGTGAGCTCAGGCCCACGTGGCCGCGGTGCGGTTTATAAAAAGGCTTTGGCGACTAAAATTAAGAATGGCACCTTGAGGAAGAACAACGCAAATGATGACTTTAAGGTAGGATATATTTCACTTTTTACAGCATAGCTAGAAAAATATTGTATTTACCACAAATAGCTATTACACATTTAAAGTACACTAAATTTCCTATTAAAAAATATATCTCAGGAAGTTTCAAATGCAACAGTTTTGTTTTTATATTCAAAAATAGAAATGGTATCTCGTGATATAAATTCTTACCCCAAAGCCTTTGGGATAAGATGGTCGCACTGGTCGACACCAGTGATCGAAATTTTTAATGCTACATACTAAGAAATAAAGCAAAAATTTAAAATATAAAATTTGGTTTGGACTGGGGTTGGGTTATGAATAGATGTGACCGATTCTTAGCCTATTTCATTGCACAAATAATTTCATAAAACTCTGTCGCTTCGTTTCGGAGGAGCTTAGCAACAAAATCCGCGACACGAGAATTTTATAAACAAGATCAGTAATTATTTAGTTGTTTTCTTGAGATGGTTATCTAGATTCGAAGCTTAGCAAAAGAATTGTCGCGTAACTCAATAGAAATACAAGAATAATGTTTTAAACTGGACGACACATTCACATGAATTGTATGGCAGAGGTCATGTTAGTTTTCTAAAATCATATTCTCTGATTGGTTGGCGTAACACATATTAATATCTAAATCTTCCCGGTTGGCATGTAACTATCTTTGATACCAATATCGACTTTAAACCTCAATTTAATATGGAAGAGCATTTATTGGTAAAATGAATAGGCTAACGGATTAAACTAGATGGCGCCATAGTTAACTCATTTTCAAATATTATAGCGTTTAGCTGTCTTTGATTATATAGGCCTCTTATATATGAGGCATTTATATATATGTGTATATTCATATGATATGTAAATGATAACAGTGACCATTTTCTTTTCAAACACGCAACTTACCCAACATTTATATGCCTCTTTGGGTTAAAACACAGGCTTAATTCTTTGATACATTTTTTTAGAAGCATGAGTTTGCCCGCTAGTCTCGCGTTAAGCTGTAAAGGCCATTCTGGCCAACAGCGAGTAGCCATTTCTAAAGAATTGATACATTTAAATTGTGGTTATTACTAGGTGGGTGAGGTGGAAGTGACAGGTCGCCGTTCAGTGACGTCACTGAGCGGCGTGAGGCGAGATTCAGAAGTGATGTACGTCGGCACGTTTGGCGCCGGACCGCAGCAGCGAGGCAACCTCGCACAGGTCTTCACCGAATCGGAGACTAAATCAACTCTCACCAGGTATCTTAATAAAATAACGCATAAAAATCAATTACATATTGAAGAAAAATTATTTTTACAACTGTATTTAACAGAGCAGGCGGGTCTTTACGATAGTAAAAGATTACCTCCATGAACAACCACACTGTAGTCCGCGCATTGGTTGTGTTGCCGGTTTTTAATGGCGGATTTTTAAGGGCCTACGATATCCTAACTCAGCGAAACACAGTAGAAGTGCCGTTTCAAGTACATCTACCATTTCATGCTGAGTAGCCCGTGGTATCACTTCGGCTCCATTAGTGCGAAAAAACAGTGCCTGCTTTATTCGCCGCTTGAGTTTTCTGTTAGTCCAGTGTTTTATTTCAGTCGAGCCAGCAATTAGTGCGGTAGTGTATGCTACTATATTTCAAAAAGAATTTAGTGTTAAAAGGAATAAAATGTCCAGTTTACCTGCTTTAACAGATCGGCAAGCCAACCCGATTTCTTGGCAATTCAGAATGACGACAGTGGTATCGGCCAAGAAGTTTTATTACAAGAGCCGGCGAGCATATTCGACCGACCCGGCTTTGGCAGCGTAGCTTTTCGGTAAGCGCCATTGACTACTACAAAATAATAAACAAGTATTGATATCTAGCGGTGCATGATCCGCAACATATCACCAAAGGGGTTGAAAATTCTAAATAAAAGAACCGCTAAGATCGTCACCGCGTACCGGGAAGCGCAGAGTGGGACGTCCCGCCACGCGAGGGAAAGACGATCTCATAAAGGTCGCGGGCAATCACCTGGATCCAGATCGCTCAAGATCGCAACAGGTGGACGTCTTTGAGGGAGGCCTATGTCCAGCAGTGGACTTCGATATGCTGATGATGAAATAAAACATTTCTACCGCTTGCTGCATTATTGTTAGGGTTTTTGCACAAGGTTCTGCTCACCACTCAACCAATATTGCTTTCGGTTACAGGCGTTCAATAACAGCGACTTTAAGCGCACTGCCCGCCGGCGAAGATGTCTCCATAGGATCAGCAGGCTCGCTGGCCGCAAGACACGCATATCAACCCAACGAGTGGAACTCCACACAATCTGGTGAGTGTACCCATAAAGCTCTTCTTTTGACTTCTTCAAGAGCCTAGCTAAGTGGTTACGAAGCGGTTGGTTTCGGGAAATTTATAATTGTTTCGGTCTTTGGAAGGGTTTAACAGTGGCCGGGCGAAATTTTTGATAATGTTTACCGATCTTTATAAGGTCGTCTGTCCACCTTGTGGGTGAACGTCCCACGCTGCGCTTGCCGGTTCATGGTCTCCACTCTAACGCTTTTCGGCCCCATCGGCCATCTGCTTTACATGCAATGTGGCCTTCTCATTGCCACTTTAGCTTGCTAATTCGGCGGGCTATGTCGATGACTCTTGTTCGTCTACGGATCTCCTCATTTTTGATTCGATCACGTAGAGACACTCTGAGCATAGCCCTTTCTATAGCTCACAGCGTTCGGGAAACTAGGCAACTTCTTTTTGTCCGACATACCTCGCCCTAAGAGCCTGCTATATTATAAAAACATATTTATTTCAGGAAGCTCAACATTAACGTCAGATGAAGAAGGTGAACCCGAGGAAACCGGATACGCATCGCTTGAGCGATTCCTCACAGCCTGGGGTCTATCTCAATACACGCATAAATTCAGAGAGGAACAGATAGACCTAGACGCACTCATGTTGCTGACTGAGAGCGACCTCAAGTCCCTGGGTTTGCCGCTCGGACCATACAGGAAGCTGGTGACGGCGGTCCAGGAACGAAAACAGGCGTTCTCACATCCGGGACCCATGATTGATACGGCTATATAATTTTATTTCTAAGTTTGAAGAGTTTCGTTTTATGAGTTTTTTATTTGTAAAAGTCAGACCAATTTGATATAGACCTCTAGGTATCTTATATCTTGGACCCCTAGGGATTCAAGGACGGTTTTCACGGACCTCTTTATAAAATAAACAGCAATTTACTGTATTATATAATAGTTATTCGTATTTATAAATGGTCCAGAGATGACATTGACCTCCATACATATAATTGGACAACACTTTAGGAGACAGGGATAATTAGATAATGTAGATAATTTAAGTTTTGTTGCAACAAAACTTTTATAAAACATCGATTTAAGTACTAAAATAATACGAAATATACTACAATACTAAGAAAATATTTAACTGCTACAATCAAATATGTTGGTTTGACTCGTTTTTGCAACAAATGTGACTGAGAGAGGCACTATTTAAAACATAAAGGCTTTATTTTAAACATAGGGGTTCAAAATGAGTGTATGTATTCCTGACAGGCTGGCAACGCACCCGCGACTACAGGGGCTAGGGTTGTCCAGAAATAAAAATTCAAATTCATCGGCATAATTAAGGATTTTTAAGTAGGCAATATTTTTAATGTGTAATTTTATTATAACATAGATATTGGGCGTCAAATTCTAAACAGACAGAGTTAATCTATTTACTATTTTATATATTTTTATTAATGCTCAAATTTATCTTGCATTTACCGTCAATAAAGTACTGCTCAAAATTATTTGCCTTTTTGATAAGTATGAAAACCGTCTTAGATTCAGTGTGTAAGTATTATTTCTATGTTTATAGTAAATTTTCATACAAGACACATTTGTTTACAAGCTTATTATGTCTTAATACAAAAAAGTTATAATAATTTTAGTGATGGCACGCATAGTTTTTGTCTGAAGTTGTATAAATCTATTTTATTTTACACCTTTATAAGGCGATTTTCCGTGTTTCACTTGAGAAAATTAACTTGTTTGATAATATAATCAATGTTAACAGAAATATTTTTACAATAGAGCATCTTATTAATAATTTTGTATTGTGTACGCGGCGTTTCTATTTTTTTTATACTTTTATACGAACTGTGTGTTGTGAAGTCATTCCATCCATTAACGGCCATATTTTATACAGAAATAAACAATTTAAAATATGTATTTGTTTTTTTCCTATAGATAAATAAGCACTTCTATTTCCTATTTATTCTATAGCGGAAAACAGAGCAGGTGGCCCTCCTATGTGGCAAGAGAACACCGGCGCCCATGGACAACCGCGCCACAGTCCGCGCATTGGTTGTGTTGCCGGCTGTTTACGCCAGTTTATTTTAAATTAAATTATTAATTTACCATATCAAAATGCTTTGACAACGAATAATTTCGCCATGAACTATTTTTGTCGAATATACCTCCATTACTTAACTTATATTGTATTTCTGTTTTAAGTAAAAGTTCAGAAGTTTTAAATAACAACAAAATATTGTTGAAATCATTTATTCTTCGAATTTTAAATACAAATAAATGAAAAATAATCTACACCTCAATTATATAAATCTAAATTGATTAATTTACATTGTGAATCGCTTAAATAACTATCCATTGACTACTCAAATAATTGATGATATATAAGAATTAGAAGTGATCTTTCACCGAGGGACGTATATTTTCAGTCAATTTTTAAATGGAAGATAAAATTATAATACAAGTTATATTTCATCGAAATTCTACGGAATATATTGAACTAGACTTAACGATATGTTTATTCTAATATTCATTCATAAAATTATGAGCATTTGTATGTAAATTGGATAAACCAATCACTAAGTCACTCTTGTGATCCTAACCTAACGATTTTGTTATAGTTATGGCGGAGTTCACGTCCACTCCAGACATTCAAAACCTTTACTTAACTAAATTCGTAGAAAATTTTCGAAAAATAGTTTCGTCCGAGTTAAGAGTTTCGTAAAGCCGTGCTGCAGAGGCCGAAGTACTTCGGCCAAAATGAAATGTGCCAATAGTAGAAGCTAACCACTAGACCAGATTCGGGCCACCCATGTCTACGCAGTGTATGACAGTTGATAGACCGAGGCGGAGAACGTGTGAGTATGGCGTCATACACTGCTACGGCATCGTTCGAAACTCATAAGCTCTACTGCGAGCCACCGCGCTAGTACATGAAGGCTAGGAAGACGTTATTTCTTGACTGCTTCTTCTTACATTTCCACCTGAGGCGGTTGAGCCTGCAACCGTCGTCACGATAGTACGCGTACTCCGGGTATGGGATGTAGGCGCCGGTGACGGGGTCCATGGGGACCATTATTGGGAGGTCGCTCATGGACGCCGGCCGCTCGTCGTACGACGAACTGGACTCGTACTTGGGGTCTGCGTATTGGGGACTCTCCTGCTCGACGTCGTGACTCTGGTTGCAGACTGGGACGCTGCGACTCGTGTCGGCGGACACGTTGGACCGGGATCTCATCATGGGGCGTGTGGATGAGAAGTCCGTTGATATTTGAAGGCTTTTCGGTCTGGTCCGGAAGGACGAGAGATCTGTGGAGTGGACACTTTTGGCTCTCCGAATGGTGTCCGGGGGAGTCTCATCGATCCGGGAGAGCGTGTGTCGCCTCACTGGCCGGTAGATCTTGCGTTCGCCGAGCTTGGGTCTGTTGAATTTCCGGTGGGAGTTGTATGTTTCGAGGGTGTTGCTGTTTGGGGGGTTACGCGCGGGTGCCTGCGGGGCGGGGGGATTGGCATAATGCGCCACGTCCCTCATCTGGTCGCATGCTCAGTAGTTGTAGGGCCCGTACTGGGAGCCGTGGTAGTAGGGACCGGGGTACGCCTGGGGTGGCGGGTAACCGGAGTATGCGTACTGCTGCTTCTGGGGGTACACTGTGGGAAATATACAATCAATAAGTAATGGCAGTTCGTTTACGTAAAAACATTGTCTAAATATCAAAAATGTAACATTTGCAAACATGAAACAAATTAATTTTTATGAATGATTTAATGAAGGAAAATTTATTTCAATATTTAATAATCCAAGATTTAACTAATAAATTGCCTCTTAATTGAAAGTACGTAGGTAAAAAAACCCAAGTAATTAGATTTTTAAAGTGCTTAAAATAATAAATTTATTAAAATTATTATTATTACCTCTAATAATTTAATTTAATATAGTATTTTTTTTTAGTATATATTTAAAAATAATAAACCTATACGCCTCTAATTGAGGCAGTATAAAATTTAATACTCAATGTAATTTAGTATCAAACAAATAACATTAAATCCACACAGCACAACTACAATGAAAGGGATAAAATATGCGTGCACCCTTTTACATGTCACCAGAAATATTTACAAAACAATATTCATCAATTATTATCTATTTACAATTTATTTGATGCACTTTGAAATTCCAATACAAAACTAAAAACTTTCGACATTTAGTTTATAAGTAGTTTTCAAATGAGTTGTTTATTGAATTTTTTACTTTTACCAGCAAATATTATTGACAAATTGACAAATGGTACTTCTAATGTGTTTCGCTGAGTGAATGAGGATATCGGAGGCCCTTAAAAATGCCAGCAAAAAAGCCGATAGCACAACCAATACGCGTACTATAGCGCGGTTGTTCATGGGCGGCGGTGTTCTCTTACCGTATAGGAGACCCACTTGATCCGTTGTCCGCTATACCAGTGTTCCGCAAAGTTACCTTATCATTAATAGGCGTGCCTCGGAAAATAGGTTGTCTTAGAAAGTTATGTCAAGTAATAAGTAATGATAAGAAAAATACTTCGCTACACATATATCTTCACGCTAATGTACGAACGAGAAGTTTTTGTTTCATTGTGTGTATCTTTAAAAGTTTACCGTTTCCTAGATTTACCTTGAAAACAAAATGTTTGCGGAACACTGTGCTATACCATAAACAAATAATAAATGGAATGATTTTTTATTTGGAATGACTACCCGCTGCGTGACCATACGGTCCTGACAGCTTACTCATTAAATGGAATGAAATTGTTATTGGGCGTTGTATAGAAGCATTACCGGGCATGAGATACTGCATGTTAAGCGCTTCCTCCCGCTCCCGTTCTCCTCTCAAGCAAATGGCCGACGAAGAGAACAAAATGGCGGACACCAGAGATAGACCCACGCCGCACCACGCCACGATGTAGGACCAGTCGTACCAGATGCGACTGTTATCTCGTAATATCTGATTTATACCGATGTCGTGTGTGTGTTTCGTGTATATCATAATGTTTTATATGTGTGTCGTTTTGTTTTCCCAGGTATTTGATATTTCGGTGTAAGAGTGAAGTTGTCGAGGTGAATTATGTACAGACCCGTGTTAATCAGTAAGCATGTTAGTTTTGAATGGCGTAAACCAGATATTAAGAAATATAGCGATTAAGTAGCGATTATTGTTCGCAGATCGCCAACCGCACGTTTCAGAAGAAACATGAAAAGAAAGAAAGCATTTCTGTTAGTATTTTCCTTATAAAACAATTAACTTATAAGACTAATTTTAATATTTAGCTCAAATACCATTTATATTATAACATAGATAAATTACATAAATAGAAGATTTAAAGGAGAATAAATATTTTTAGGGGGTATTATGTATTTGTTAGTACAGAGGAGAATTGGTATATGAAAAGGACACCTAGAATTGGATAAAAATATAACCTATAAATGTACATGAACCCAAACAATGAGTTTACAATTAGAATAGACCACTTCTCCCGCCAAGCATTATTCAAACCCAATATGGCGTCCAAGATGGCGGTCTAACCTGGCATTATGTACTGCACGTTATTCTGCTGTTCGCGTCGTTTCTCTTTGCTCAAGCAAATGGCTGCCGAGAAGAATATAACAGAGCTTCCGAAGGAAACACCAACGGACAACCACGCCAGGATGTATGACCAATCGTACCAAATCGAAGAGTTTTCTTTCAATACCTGTTGTTTCATAAGAAATCCTACAGCCTTCTCGATTTTAATGCAGTCACTTTACGTTGGGCAACTCAACGCGAAACCCTTTTAGCTCTAATTATTCCCCTTAGGCATGTGATAGTAATCAAATTAAAATACTCTGAAATCGAGTTTAAACACTAAAAATTTTATTACTAATCTACGTATTCTTAAGGAAAATCTTATATATTTTTTAACAATCCGTATGGATTTTTTCCAAACCGATACAACTTGGGGACCGTCAAAAAAAGAGCGTACCTATCCCTAAGATCGGCAACGCATCCGCTGATCTGCAAGGGCTAGGCGAGTCAATGGGAGGAGGACCGGTTTTTCTAGGTGAGCCTAATGCTCGTTTGTCACCTTTTCTATAAAAAAAATTAATATAGGAAGTTTAGTTAAATTTCGTAGGACTTACGTTAGGCCACTGCTGGTAATATTCCTCTCCTACAACTTTCTCTTTTTCGTAGAACTCAACCCCATGCCACAGAGCCATCGCACCCGCCGCCAACAAACCTAAAAAATCAGTTATATTTTTGTAAATATGATCTTAGCAGAAATTATGAGGTAAATACTGATTTCCATGAAAATCTAAATAGTATTGTTCTCCGGTCTGAATTAAATTGTAACTGCTTGACAGCAGTCGGGTAAGTGTTTTAACACCTTTTTACCCGTGGGAGCGCCGAGCAAATGATGACGCACTAATTATAATAAATAATTATAGTTATATACACGAATGATTAAGGTATAACAACCCCTCATTTTGGGGGAGGCCTATGTCCAGCAGTGGACTTGAATAGGCTGATGATGATGATGATGATATACACAAAGTGTATATAATTATCTACTTGGATACAGAATAGCCAGTGAGGATATTTGTGACCCTTGGAATAATATACTTTGACGGCATAAAAATCTGGAAATACTACCAAAGCGCGGACTGTGGTGCGGTTGTCCATAGGCGACAGGTTTTCTCTTACCATATATGATATAACATAAAAGGGACCTTTTCCGCTATTCGCTATATCAAAAAACTTGGTAGTCATAGGATTGTGAAGGATTGATCAAGATCTCTTCTCAGTGAGACTTATTAACTTGCTCTAATATCAGTACAAACAATTGTAAATTGCGTGTAAAACTAATTAGTGAAACAAAATTGCATACAGTTTAATTTCTCTCTGCAAATCACGTTTATGTACTTTCACATGAAGAGTATAACACAGATTCATCTAAATTATGAGCAGAATGAGGCCATGGTAAATATTCATTTTAATGTGAAAATAGTATCATCTTACTTTTTGTATGGACAACGGTAATTTTATGGAAATGAAACATATTAGTTATTAAATTGGTTAAATTCTCATTGTGTTGTGGCTTTTTGAAAATTATTGTTTTATATTTAGTTGAAAATCTTTCCCTCAAGGTCTTTTTCGTTATGGACTTGAAACTTTGGACCACTTGTTCCGGCTAAAAAGCTACGAGAATTGAAGATTTCAACAATAAACAATTTAATATACAAAACTTTCATGTGACTTTCTCTCGTTTTTAGTGACAACAAATAAGCCACCATTGTTTAGTATAATAATATAATTATTATATTATATTAAGAATATATTTTTTCACCCGTGGGAGAGTCATGTTGAAACATATGCTAACGCACTAATTGAGCCGGCTCATACCATGACACCACGGGCTCATAGAATACTCAGCGTGAAACGGTACTTGCATTGTGTTTCGCTGAATGAGTGAGGGTATCAGAGGCCCTTAAAATGCCGATTAAGCGTCGTAAAAACCGGAAACACATCCAAAGCGCGGACTGTGGCGCGGTTGGTCCTGGGCGACGGTGTTCTCTTACCATATAGGAAACTCACCTGCTCCGTTGTCCGCTATACCATAATATATAGTTCTCAATATATATTGAGGAACTGTAATATTTTATCTTCATGAATAGGACATTTCGTCAATTTATACCTTCACACTATTTGTTGGTCACAATTATTATTGTGCTACATAGGTACGTACGTGAAGAAAGTTCTTACTTTATGGTTAGTGGACACGGCTACTTTTGAATTAATTTGCATAATTACAACGTATAGTCGGACCTACAGACAAATTTTCAATGGTGGCCAATAATTAATTATTTATAGATGGATAGGTAAAAGCTTGTTTGTTGCCTTCGGATTTAAACACAGGGCTTTTTTTATAAAGGAAAATAAGATTTGTATATAAAAGAGATGCAGAGATTCTTATTCAATTCTCGATACTTTGATTATTTTATTTTGCATGTGTTCAATCAATGCCTTCTAGTTTTCCATTTTTAAGGTATAGCGGGCCACAGTGCAGGCGGGTCTCAACTATGGTAAGAGATCACCGCCAACCATGGACCACCGCGGTACAGTTCGCGCTTTGGTTGTGCTGCTGGCTTTTTACACCAATTAAGCTATATAATTTCAAGGATCTCCAATATCGTCACTCATTTAGCGAAAGTACTAGTAGATTTCATGCTGGTATTCTGGAAGCCCATGTTATCTTTACAGACAAGTTGGCTCTGGCATTCCTATTAACTGACATAAAAAGTTATAAATTCTATATGAATTTTCTCTAATATCTTTAGTGTTTTTATTTATTCTATAGCGGACAACGGAGTAGGGACGTGTCCTATATGGAAAGAGACCACCACCGCCCATGAACAACCGTGCCACAGTCCGCGCATTGGATGTGTTGAAGGTTTTTTACGGCTTAAGAGATATTTTTAAGGTTCTCCGATATCCTCTTCACTCTACGAAACACAGTACAAGTAATCGTTTAACGCTGAGTATTCTATGAGCCCGTGGTATCACTTCGAACGAGCCGGCCCATTTAGTGCGTGAGCATGACTCCACCAAGGTGTGACAGTTTTAAGACTCGCCTGGCCACTGTGAAGCCCTTCCAGAGACCGAATAAATTAATTATAATTGTCCGGAATGGGATTCGAACCCGATACTTCTCGTGTCATGGTACACTTTTGAAATCATTAAGCTACGAGGCTATCAAATGCAAAAATAAAAGTTTTTACAACTATTTAGATGGTTTATGGATAGATTTGAAGAACTTACATGTGACAAGCATAAGAATTGCAGTGGCCGTGATGTTCCCAGGACTTCTTTTCCAGCAGCCAACGACTCCAGTCCAAAAGGCGATGAAGAGAGACAGGAAACCAACCATGAACAGAGCAACCGTTGAACGTGCCATGTGTAGCCTGAAATTCAATTTTTCAAATGTTAACCTCCACTAATTTGCTATATTAAGAAGCATTGCAATTAAAATTTTAGCTATTTTTTTATTCTACAGCGGACAACGGAGCAGGTGGGTTTCCTATATGGTAAGAACACCGCCGCCCATGAACGACCGCGCCACAGTCACATCACTTCGGACGCGACGGCTCGATTTTTGCGTCAGAATATGCCTCAGCGTGACTCTCCAACACTTAAAAAAAACAATGGCAAAATTGTATGAGTTGGACTACGAATTGATTCCGCAGCCACCGCATTCTTCACACGTGTCTTCACCGTCTATTTCCTGTTTGCATCTTAGATGTGATTGCCGAATTGAGGCCCGTTTTGAGGCAAAATAAAAAGAATACCTAGTCTCACCTAGTGTATATGTATTCAGCTGATTTGATTGTCAAAGTGTAATTTACCTGTTCATAGCATCGTCAGAAAGTCCTCGGGTTTCGTTATTCTCGTCTGGAATGAAGTAGTCCACATTGCTGCAGTGAGTTTCCACCGGCGATAGATAAATCTCCACTGCAAAATTTTTACTTAAGTTAAGATTTTCAATTGAGATTGAATAATATATGAAATATAAATTATATTCTCGTGTCACGTGTTACCAAGTTATCCGTAACTACACGACCGATTCTTATGCAATTCTGTGTGTTGGTAAATCTGAAAATAGGTAAGCGAAGCAGGTAGTTCTCCTATATTGTAAGAGAATATCACCATCCATGGACAATCGCGCAAAAGTCCGCGCATCGAATATGTTGCAGGCTTTGGATATATTTGTTGGCATATGTAAATTACAAAATATGACATTTCAGACATATTGCTTAAATGTGGCAATATTTTTGGCGATTAACCAAACGCATATCAGCATACTCAGTCAAACATTGCTACTTCATTGTTTATGACGCAAGGGTGTTATGAAACGCGGCGTATCTCGCTCGCACTTCAAAAAAACTTCGTACGTGTACTAACGAAGAGAATATTATATTTTCAAAATAATCATTAATCGTGTTTATCTCTTATTATATCTCTAGTAATTTTTTCTAAAAATTATAACTTGTTTTGTAATATTTAATAGACACACCTACGGATTTAAACAATATTCTATATAAATATATTATTATAAACATACAGATGTTAAACAAATATCGGATTATTGAGTCATATTCCTTTGAATTGTATCCGCCTGACGTCGGACTTTTAAAATGATGCAATATTATTTACAACGAAATCTTTTATAATAACAATTTAATAAGTCACTTATGTATAATATAAATAAAGTTACTTTTTATACTAATCTAGCAAATATTTAAAACCGGATACAGAACTACCGGTCTATATTGGAGCGGATCTTAAATCAATTAATAGCATGTGAAAATATTAATTACCATAAAGTATAGATGATTGCAACATCAAGATTTTATTATATAGGTACTGGGGACCCAGCAGACGGTAAGAGCGATAGTCCAGTCTTTGAAAACGCCAAACCCGAAAAAACTACACTATTTGTTCTCAGTTTTTATAGTCGGATATTTTTTTTACTTTCCCGGAACCTCTCAATTAAAATTGGACCTTTGTAGTATGCTTATGTATTATTATTTATTAAAAATCATTTGGGAGTATAGAAAAGTGTATTTTTTAGATTTTTTCAAGCAATTTATGAAGTTTTGCTCTGCATAAAAACCATTCTCATACTCCGATGTTGTTCTAAAAAAATAATTAGTGAAATCGGTTTAGCCGTTTTTTAAAACAACACTATATTTTTTAGAGAGCCGAACCTTTATTTTGACAGCTGTCAAGTTGACATCATAAGGAGTATTTAAATCATTCCAATGAGTAAACGCAACTAGCAAGCATGGACATGGCAATTGTGACGTCATGCTATTGTTAAGACATATGCTATAAATATTCCTAGTAGATTTTATATAAGTTGTTAAGATTATATTTCTATTCAAATCTGTTATTATATTATTATTTGGTTATGTCCAGCAGTGGACGTCTTACTGCTGAAATGATGATAATGATGGTTTATTATTACCGGAGAACGCAAGGCGGGAGATCCCGCCACGCGATGGAAAGACGATCTCATGAAGGTAGCGGGCAACCGCTAGATCCAGATCGCTCAAGATCGCAATAAGTGGGCGTCTTTGGGAGAGGCCTATGTCCAGCAATGGACTTAATAGGCTGATGAAGTTTATTATGTATGCCAACTGTCTTTGGATTCTTAGAGTTTCTAATATTATTTAATATTGATTTTAATATTTATTAATTTATTTATTCATAAGCCTTCAAATAGTGTAAAATAATTTATACTGCTATACTACAGGGATTCCCAACCAATTTCAGCCCTGCGGCTGAAACAGATTGGGGTCCGTACCCTTGAGATTCAAGAACAGTTTTCAGGGACCCTTTAATAAAATAAACAGCAAAAAAACAGATTAGGTAATTAGTTAATTCTAGTTATTAGCATTTATATGTGGTGCAGAGATGACAACAGGGACCTCAATACCTATGTATATTCCGTATATCGCCGGGATCTTATAACCTAAAATCATGACAACAGAGCTTGTATGAAACCTTCTAAATACAGCACGGATCTATTTCACTGAACGTTCAACTAAACCAACATAATGCAATAATTCTAAAAGTAACAAGTAGACACGAAAACCGGCCGGCTCGTCCGAAGTTACAAGCTAACTTAATTCCAAGATGAAACAGTACTTGTACTGTGTTTAATTAATTCCGCTTAGTGGGTGAGGATATCTAAAGCCTTTGAAATACCGCTTATGCGGTGTAAAAGCCGACAACACAACCAAAGCGCGGTAGTCCAAAAGCGGTGGTGATCTCTTATCATAGAGTAGAAGCTCCATTGCCCGCAATAACAAAAGAATCTGTTATCCATGTGACATAAATATTTGAACTAAATTCTGGCATCTTAAAAGTATTCTAAATAATTGCGCTACCCACTTACATAGGAATGCAGGACTTGTTCCGTTGTATCTACAAATCAGATAGCGAGTAGTGGCTGTATTATGTTCTATACTCTATAGCGACATTTGCATAGCTAGTTACAAACACAATGGACAATGCGTTTTGAATTTTCTATGAATAAGCCGTAAGAATCGATAACCTAATTGAGACAAGTAAATGAACTGAATGAATCAGGGTTTTCAAAGCTAAAAAGCTAATATTCATACACATTGTACTTGTAGAATCGTACATTATGCATAGAGAACTTATATTTGTTCAACTGAAATATTGCGTCTCTTTTACTCTAACACACAATTATTTTCGTAAAAATATGACAAATCTCTATGCATATGATAAATAGGTACATTATATTATGAAAGGAAACAGCGTTTTTTTTTAAATTAATATTTTCCTATGAGTTGTGAAGCTTTCCGCTCTACGATACATCTAAAACGGCCAAAAGTTGTATGCAGAACCAGTTCCTAATCGCATATAATCACGTTCGAGACCCCGCCCAAATATGACGGAATAAGGTGACCCAGTCAAACAAGACGATGCCATGGAGAAAGTTGCAAATTGTCCTTGCGCTTAGGCAGGTGATGAACCGTTAATCATTTGTTCTATTGATTTATTTAACATAACCTAGTTTATATGAGACAATGATAATGTTAAATCCAGTTAGACAAACTTGTCCGGCAGAAGGGTCTAATACGACTCTGACCCTGTTTTGTTAAGGCGTTAGATTTAGCTCTTCTTCTCGTAAACTATGTTATTATTATTAAAGTATTCTATTTAATATAGAAACCACACAAATATGAAAGCAAAGATAATTTTATCATAACTTATACGTGGCCTATATGACTTTTAAACAAAAAACTGCATCAAAATCAGATTATTTCCTATATAAAATTAAGAACGGTTGCTAAAAACATGTATTAAACAATGCTAAAGCTAACAAAATAACTATGTAGGTAATTTAATAATGTGAGGCTTTTTCACTGACTTTCTGGGAATAGAAACCGCTTAAATTAACCGATTTTCTTTATTCATGTCATGTCATCTTTAAGTTTGTTAAGGTAAAGGCATATAAGATTAAAGTCAGTAAATTCTATGGTTTCTTAAACATAGGACTGATTTCTTATTACATTTTCCTAGCTGAATTTAAAATATAAATATATCTTTAATATTTGTTGGGCTATATGATAATTTAAACAGCTTTCTATATAATATATTGTTTAATGCATTGTGTTATATGCTGTTATTTTATGACAATGTAATTTCCTTACGTTCCACATGACTGCTTATAAAGTAACGGGGAATATACTCAATACGTAATGGTTATTTAGCTTAGACATAACAGCAATAGAATATACGGGCTGACAGGAAAGAAAATGCAAGATGGCCGCCGCGTGTCTTTGCCGCCAATTAGCTGTGTTGCCACTTTCGCTACTTTCCGATATTTTAAAAGGTCCTAACGAGTAATCGTTCGTATTTGGTGCGTTGAATGTAGATACCAGTAAGAACAGAAATGTTTAATGATTCTGCGTATTTCCTTGATAAAGACGGCATTCTTGGTTAGATAAACTTAAATGACTTTAAAAGGAAAGGATGAAGTTAGAACCTACTGGTTACAGACATCCAAATATAAAAAATACCTAATTTTATTAATTAACATTACGTTTTTAAAAATTTAAACAGTCCATATTGAATAAGATAATTAACGTAACATCATCAAAGACAATATAATAATAAATAGTTTACTCAGTTTAATAGTAACCATTTTTAATGAGTCCTTAAATGTACGCAATGTGTATGGAAATTCTGGTATTAGAATATAACTCAATAAATTCCGTAGCCTACTTGTTTCTTCGAGATTAACAGCTAACCGCAAGTCATTTGGCACGTCCGAGAAACGGTATTACGGTGTTTTGCGTAAAGCATTATCACAGCTTATCGTGGTTGAATTTTTTTATATACTCTGATAAGATCGATGTTGAACTGTGAGTGAAATGTGGTTGGTCTTTACTATGGCTATGCTAATTCAAGCTCAAAAGGTTCCTATTCTGATAGGTTTTTCTAAGATCTGAAGTAAACTTTAATAAATATCAATAGTTTAATAGATAAATTCAAGACTTGCAAGACCAAGACCAAGACTAGCAGCGCAATAGGTGTATTGGCGCAAGACCAAGACTAAGCTAAGTCTTGAATTTTGGCAACACTGTGTTGAACTATAAAAGCATATTTATTATTTTCATAAAGCATTGTACCTGGCAACACTTGATTATTTTTAAATCGATGTAAAAATGATTGCAACTGTAAATATTGCTTACATTTTCAAATATAAACAAATAAACATTTTTATGCTTCATGCCTAACGCATTTATATTTGGTATGAAAACATGATAGCTATTTCATCATCATCATCATTGCAGCCGCAAGACGTCCACTGCTGGATATAGACCTCCCCTTTCAGGGGGAGGGGGTGTTTTCCATAATCGCCACGCTTGGCAGTCGTGTTGGCGATCGCAGTTCAGTTATATAGTCTGCGGAGGACGCTGCTGCTCGCCCTCCGGTATTCCCTTAGTCGCCTCTTACGACATCCACGGGATGATTTGGGAAAGCGCAATTCTAAGCCGGAGCTTCACGGCGGGATAGCTATTTAACTACTTAAGTTTGACAATTTATTTGTAAAATAGGTTTATATTAATAAAAATAACTATATTGTTACCTGTTGAATGTTTTTCGCTTGTCCGTTGAGAGCAATTATTAATTAGAATTCTGTTATTTAACGTGACAATAATTAAAGATAACAACTTGTACGCTTATGTAAGTTCTATAGTTTATTTATGGTATGTTTTGGCGAGAGTTGAAACAAAGAGTTAACGAACGGGTTATATAAGTAAACAAAGAACATTCCGACATAATGATTCTAGTCACCTGAGAATTGAGTTAAGTGCCTACACCTGTGAATGTAAGATATTTTATTTTTTGCGATTGCCTTAGAATGAAATTAAGGCAATTACTTTTTAAAAAACTAAAATTGGATGGTAAGTATTGCGAAAATCTTAAATATTATTAATTATTATAATAACTTAGACTTAAGTTAGATCATAAACGTTGAGTCGACTTTGTTGCCCGCTATATATATAAATTATTTACAAGTAAATTAAAAGATGTGCTAAAATATCATCAATGGACTATTGTTTGCCAGATAAAGTGTAATAGTTTTAAATATGTATACTATTCCAAAATTTTCACTAACAACATTACATAATTTTCAAATAATTAAAGTCAAGGACAAGTGTACATTTGCATCCGTGAATTAGCCATGATAGTAATCACTTAAGACGAGTGATGTCACCTCAATTGT